>PVIA01002699.1:0-196758 GCA_004024845.1 Tonatia bakeri | reverse complement strand
GCAAATAAAAGAAAGGGAACATTTTATAAGCATAGCAATGTAAGAGTAGACAAAGTGGAATTAAGACAAGAAACATTAAATGGGATAGAAGTTAAATATATATTTGATAATGATGGGGCAAACTAAGAATGTGAAGAATTCCCCAGAAGAATACTGCGCCCAGATGAATGCATGGGCAAGATGGTCAAATCTTCAGGGACAGGATCACATCTTTGCTATTAAACTCATCCAGACAACAAAAAGAAGGAAAATACTTTAGTTCATCTGAATAAATGGGCAGAAACCAGACACCAAAAACTAAGGAAAGGCAAAAAGAAACAAAGTCAAATCTCTGTTATGAAGATTGATACAAAAAGCCTAAAACAAAGTGAGTAAATTAAAGCTAGCAATGTGTTACGGAAAAACAGATACAGACCAGGCAGGATTTACTCCAGGAGTACAAGGATGGCTCAACACAGACTACAATTAGTAACATTGTTATTTAAAAGTGCAAAAGTAATTAAAATGGTCTCATTGGATATTAAAAGAGCATTTAATATAAATTCAAGTAGCATTCAAGATAACAAAAAAACTCTTAATTTAGGCACAGAAGGGTATGACCTCAACAGGATAAAGATACCCGTCTGGAATGGAGAGCCAGTGGAAACCACGCGTTACGATAAAACCTGGGAGGCACTGCTACATGTGTCCAAAACAAGGACAACTGCCATCATAGTTACTTTCCAACAGTGTCCTGGAAACTTTAGGCCGTATAATAAAACAAGGAAAAGACATTTTTAAAAGCATAACTCAACAGGCTAAAATGAAAAATTCTTTAAAGCAATTTTTTGTAAGCTCAGTAAAATGGCAGGATGCCAAAGACATATAGGAATCAATAGCTTTTCAGAGGCTAAACTGGGTAGATTTCTAAGTAAAAATTCCATTTTCAAAAGCAAATCCTCTCCAGTCTCCCCCAAAGAAGCCCTCTTAGCTCAGTGCCGTCCAATAGAAAGGTGATGTGAGCCACGTACAATTTTAAATAGTCTAGTTGCCACATTTTTTAAAGGTGAAATTAATTTTAATATACTTTATTTAACCTAATATATGTCCCAAATATTCTTAGTTCAACATCTAATCAATACTTTTAAACAATTATTGAGATATTTTTGTCCTTTTTTCATACAAAGCCTTCGAAATCGGTGGCATTTGTGTGTGAATACAGCACATCTCAACACTGAGTGGCTGCATTTCGAGCCCTCGCTGGCCACTGATGGCCAGTGGCTGCTGAATCGGACAGTGCAGCTCTGACAGACCACCTCGCTTTGTGCCTAAGAAAATATGTGCGGGCCTTACACATGGGAAAACTCCAAAACTTCTAGGGAACTTAAGCGATTTCAGTAAAAAGACAAATACATGGCAGATTTCTGGAAGGAAATCTCAATACTGTGAAGATACCTCCCCCAGAGCACTATATACATTCAAAACAAGACCAATCAAAATTCCAGTACCATTCTTTCTCCTTCGGTGAAAGACTTCCTTTCACAAACCAGGGAGAGGCTGTCACTGAGGAGCAAGGCCACGCACGGAGCAGGTGGGACATCCAGAGTCCACACGGAGCCTAGTCAGGTACGAGCAGGAGACCCACAGCACCTGTTTGGGGTCTCCCACCAGCGGGCGCGGTTGCAGAACTCCAAGGGATGAGCTTGGAGGCGGAAGGCAAGCCTCCCCACAGGCATGTCTGTTCGGGTGCCCCATGGTCGTTGTAAATCTGGGCCCCGACACTGGAAATCGCTGAGGTCACATACTTCGAACATCATATTCAATTAGGTTAGAAAAGTGCCAATTCTGTCATCGTGTCATAAAAAAGTGTGCTTTTCCCTCAGCTCCCTCCTAGAGAAGACTTCCCTGTCTTATTACAGATGGGGCTGCTTTCAATCAGCTACAAGGAGCAATTCAATTACCAGATGGTTTAGTGCAGTAACTGACTCCAGACTAATTTAATTTATTTAGGTCTCTAAAGATCAATTGATCTGATTTGTCCCATCCCCAAAGGCTGTTTAGGAAAAATTCAGACTTCAATACCTGGGAATGAAACCCCAAACCTTGGCCGATTTCACACGACTTGGGTCACGTTGCAGACACTCAGCTAAGACGTAAGATGCTGTCCTGGTCCTCCAACCTCGCGAAGCCACTCAGTATGGTGTGCGTGTGCGTGGCCCCTGAAATCAGGATGCTCCTTCCCTAAGTGGGACTGTGTCGCAGGCATCGTCCTGTCTGTCATTCTAAACGGGCAGTCATCCCGGGCACTCCTTTCTCTGGAGCACATGCACAGCCACGGGGCTAGTCTTACTCCTGCCGTAGTTTATGAAGACTTAGAAGGAGATTTGGATGGGGCGAAAACTATGCTCATCTCCTAACAAGAGGAGCCTGCATTTACAAGCTCCATTTGTGAATGCCACCTTCCTTGGTTCTCATAATAAACCTATGGAGCGAGCAGGGGTATTTTCTCTATTTTCTAGATGAGGACCATGGACTCAGAGGTTCGATGACTTCTCCAGGATCCCTCTGCCAGTAAAAGGCAGAGCTGGGACTTGAACCCTTGGCTTTGTCTCCCAATAGAACACATGCACCCACGAGCTGAGAGAAAAGGTATGACGTCCACTATGAAGGCACACCCTCACTGCCCCCGCTGAGTCACCATCTTCGTTCTTGCGTGACACCTGACTAATACTGAGGAGGGTTCACTGCTTCTAATCCCATCTGCACCATAAGCCCAGTCTGAAGCAGAGCCTCGGGCACTCCAGAAATAGCTGGGAAAGGTCATGCCTCTCAAGAGCAGACTGTACACGGACTCATTGTTTATTCACACTGCTGATACCACATTCTCACCAAGCTGGGTCTCAAGGCTGATTTGCCCGCCTGTGACCCAGCTAACAAGGGAGCTGCCCACCTGCCTTTTCTGCTTTTGTGATGGATCTTCAACCGCAAACTCGTTTCTGCCCCTAATCTGAACATCTCCCAACCACTCATGAAGCTTTCCAACCACGGAATCTTTTTTTCTACTCAAATCCCACAGTTCCTGCCCAACTCTCAGCCTCTCCTGCTGGCATCTCTGCCTCCCCACTGAGCCTCTATATCTGCTCCCCCAAATGAAAGCCACCCCACTATCCTCTGCCATGTGGGAAGGCTGAGGGAAGGATCAGACAACTGTTGCTAAAACATGTAATTTTTTTAAAAAACTTGAGCTACCAAGACAGGTTGGGAAGAAGTGGTCACGTGGAAACTAACGAAGAGTGTGGCCAAGTGTAGCAGTCGGTAGGCAAGTCACATAAAGATCTGGAGGGAAGATCAGACAGAGGGCTGGCGCTTGGTACCCCTCCCACCCACAGAGACTTCAGGCCACATGAAAGAAGAAGCACAGGAGATGGATAAGGTCTGAGAACCTAACGTATCCCAGGGTGATCAGAGTTGATGATGCTATTGCATACCTGAAACTGCCTAACAGAGTAGAACTGAAATGTTCTCCTACATACACAAAACAGACCTAGTAAGTTACATAGTATGTGTAAGAGATGCAAATAATCATGTTAAAAAATGCCTTGTCTCTGAAAAGCACACTTTTTGACACTCCTGTTGAGCAAACCATGGGTCCCAACATAGTCAGGACTGAACACAGAGATGGCCTCACACTGAACCACTCGAATCAAGTTAAAAGTGGGGTGAGTTCCAGGCACACAATTGTCACGCATCCACGTAAAGGTCCTGAGATCTGACATCTCTCCTATTAAATAGAAGCAGTCCAAGCTATCGGTCAGACATGTGCCTCGAATTAAATTCTACCTCCTTTTATTTCGAAATTCCGAACTGCCTCTGTCTTCTTCATGTTAGCGAGTACCTCCAGTTCCGAGGCAAAGGCTATCGAGATTCCATTTCTCTGCAGAAGGCCACTCAAGACGTAGAGCTTAATATCATCAAGAGGACTGAGTCTTTGATAACAAAGAGGCCCCACTTTTTACCATTGAATAAATGTCCCGACCAAAGGAGCCACTTCACTCAGAAACAGCACAGGACAGACCCGGCCGCAGCAGCTGTCAGACTTAAGCACTGGTGTATCTGCTGGGTTCACAAGGAGAAGGGGAGGGGCGGAGACACGGTGATTATATACAGTGAGGCTACAGTTCTTTGGCGTTGAAAGGACTGTGTTCTTACAAACTCACTCTTCTCTTTATCTTATCTGGACAAAGAAAGTAAACAGAAAATTCTCATTACCTCTCAATGTCAGTAAGCCTGGAGGAGTCTCGAAATCCTTTGGCAAAAGGGTTGCTGTCTATTTTCAGCTTGGTTATCTGGAAGGGGAAGAATGCGTAACACAACAATTATCATTTCTGAGGTCCAGGAAATAAAATCAGAAATAAAGAGCGTGTTCATTTTCCACTGTGGCACCCCAAGAATACCCAGGGTCTCTCAGGATCATGAGAAAGGTCACACTTGCTAGAGAGTTCACAGGAAGGGTGGGAGGGATGAGGTGGGATGCTTGGGGAAGGGATGGGGTAGGATGGCTGGGGAAGGCCTCAGAGAGAAGGAGGTGTGTGATAACAGGCTGGAGGTCAGTGGGGAGAGACGGTTAGGGGTGGAGGCCTTTCACACACAGCGTGGCTGCCGTGTGAAGTGTGTGAGAGAGTCCTGGCATGCTGGGGCTCCACCGGGCAGTGGGGGAGCTGTCCAGAGGGCAGCGCCGGTGGGGAATGGGGAATACAACCAAGAACCTTGCCTCATGCTGACTTGGCAACATCATCTGTTAATACCATAGGCACATATGGACACCATAATGGTTAAAGAAGATTAAACAGCCAAAAATAGCTTTACGTTCAATGCTATCTTGAGATACATGGCATAAATACAGGCTACAGAGCGTTCAGACTATAAATGCACCCCAGTACGCCCTTCCGTCTCACTGAATCAGACTCACATGAGTCGGCCTTTCGCTGTCCACCCCTGCAATGTTATTTACGGACTCTACAATTACATGGGAAAAAATTACTTGCTAATAAGAATCATGGTCTGAAGTACTGAGTATCTATGCTGTGCTAGCCGTGGTGCCCACAGTATTACTACTAACGGGGAAAGATCCATTATATCACACGCACTGCATCTCCAAGAATAACAAATCAGGTAATGAAGAAAACAAATAAATAAAGGGAACACTGATGAAAAGACACTTGGCTGGTAAAATTCTGAAGGTTAGAGCTGAGAGGCACCCAGGAGAACTGACAAAAGGAACCACAGACCCCTTTAAAGAGAGTCGCAGCTCATTCACATCAATCTTTAGAGGGGCAGACACGAAACGGTCGTGGCCTGGGAAAAAGGTGGCAGGTCGAGGCGTGTCCCTCTCTTTTGAAGTGGGGAGCACACAGGAGCAAAACAGTCTGACGAGTTATTTCCCTGAAAGCAGCTCTTCCTCGGATCTCAGTGTATCTACTGTTCACTTTAAGCCATTAACACCTAAAGAATGGCTTTTGTTAACACAAAAGAAAGGCATTTATTTCCTCTTTCAAGTTTTCTTGATGTCAGCTAACCACTGTACACGCTGCAAAGAAGCTACTTACCTCCCCGACAGCGGAAATTCCCACACCGTCCGGACCAGAGAGCCTCATTTCTCTGCCATGACCACTGGGGAGTTACAAGGTCAACACTTCGAGGATATTAATTTTGAGGGCACCTGATAACGCCTGAGAAGTGCTCGTGCTTGGCCCGTGAACATTCATTCACTCTAGAGCAGTCAAAAAGAAATTTGCTACTTTCCTTTTCAGCTCAGTTAATGGAAAATGGAACGCAGGGAAGGAACTAAACCAGATAAGTCTGAAGTCTGTTCTTAATGGACAGCAACAGCCACTGGGCAGACGCATAAGAGGAATAGGTGGGAACCCTTGAGGTGGCCTCTAAGGTGACCATTGGGAGTTTGTAGAGAACCTTCCCTCACACGCAGCCGCGGAGCCCAGAGGGGTGGACGTCTCTTTCAGAGTAGGACTTACTTCTGAAGGTCCATTTTCGAGATGAAGAGGAAAAGTTTTATTTGTTTGAAATAAATTTATAAACATCTTCTAAAGCCCAAGCAACCATTATATTCCAAGATTACTGACACCACCAAGACTTTCAATTCAAAGACAGGAGCTGTGCTTCCTTCTACTGGATAATTATAAGGTAAAATATGTTTTTAAAGTGCTTTATAGTTATAGCTTTCGCCATAACTCAGGGACAGATAGTTAAGAGAGACCGGTTACTTATCACACCCTCTGGGAAATGTTGGGTGGGACAGAAATAAGGAACACACAGTCCCTGCCCTAATGGGACTCAGGTCACATGGAGCGGGCAGAGGGACACACGGCTGGCCAGAACTGAGGTAGTGGGTTCCAGGGAATAGGGTGGCATCCCATCCCTGGGAGTGGCCCAGATGTTCTGGGTGAGCCGAACCCAGATGGAAATCTCCAACTGAAGCCAGAAGATGAAGCAATCAAGTGAAGGCTTCTTTTAAGCTCAATTACTCATCACAAGCTCATTTGTAAAGTTAAAAAGTAAATGGATTTACCAATGAATAACATTTTCTGCAGACAATGGCAGATAATAAATGCATCTGCCGGAAAAACTAAGGACTCTGCAGTCAGAGAAAGACAAATGCCATACGATTTCACTTTTATATGGAATCTAAAGAACAAACTAAACAAAAAAACTGAAACAGACTCATAGACACAGAGAGAAAACTGGCGGTAGCTGGGCAGGGGTTGGAGCACAGGGTGGAGGAGGTGGAAGGACTATGAGGTACAGACTGGTGGTTACAAACAGTCACGGGAGAGAGAGTGAAGCATAGGGAATATAGTCAATGATGTCGTAATAACCGTGGATGGTGCCAGCTGGGGACTGGAAGTGTTAAGGGGAACACTATGTAGAGGGTACGACTGGTCTCACCACTAAACTGTACACCCCAAACCAATACACAATAGAATAAAACACAAATAAAGAAAAACTAAGGACTTTGAAAGAAGTCCTTTTACATCATCCCTCTAAAATGTGAACCGTGTTAAACTTTGTTGGAGTATATATACAAACTAAAAGGACAGAGGGTATTCTCTCTCTGTTATAATTGAAGAACGACCTCTGACCCACTCTGTCCCTGGAAAGAAATTGTGGAAATCACACTTGCTGCTTGTAGAGCTGTCCTGAAGAATGAACACCCCCACACGTGGGCGGCTGGGGGTGCATCTGGCGTCACCACGCCTCACTGCCTTCGCTTTGAATTAGGAGGCAAATTAAATTCAACACCCGTTTTCAGATTTCGTTGGAATTTTCTTTCATTATGAAAAATTCTACTTCCTCTCTCTTAAATACCTCCTTCATGAGCCCCCGGAGCAGCAGTGGTAACTTTTTTCTTTACGGTTTGATACAACTTCCAACTACAGGCAAGTCTGGAGACTAGCACCAGGTGCTCTCCTATACCTGACTTGCCAGTGGGCTGCAGCAATGATTTAACTTCAGTGCACTGCTCATAAAAGCAGCACAGGAAAATAACCAGGTATCCACTTTCTCTGTGGACCGCTGATCTAATTCCAGGGAAAACAATTGCTTTTGGAAGTTGGAGAAAAAACGCTGCATGGAGCTCTTATTACTAAAATGGTGTGGGGGCCTGGATTAACCTCTAACCTCCAACAGGTTTTATGGAGCACGGATCGGCAGCACAGGGGCTACGGGTTGAAGTCCTCAACGAGCCTAGGGTGGCCCCCGAGCTGTCACCAGGCTCAGAATCTACTGCGGTGCTAAGGATAATCACCCGGAAACACTGGTTGAACTTTGCTTCCGGAGAAAGCAGTCGGAATATGACTCCACCTTCTTTCTAGTTACAGACCGAACGAAACTCTGCTTCAGCACATGGAAAGCATTTTCACTTGGTTTTCTGTCTTAAGATAAAAGAATTTTTAGCAAATTTTTAACATTCTAGGTAATTGTGCCTTTTTAAAGGTCAGGCATGATGTCTCATTTTCCCATGGGTATTTAAATAAAAACCAGTGGTTACACAGAACTTCATTTCTGAAGGCACAGTCTGACATCCCTTTAGGAGATGTGGGACCAGGGGAGAAGCCATGCATTTGAGAACTGACGAGAGGAGGGATCTGAGTTACGTGTAGTGATTCAGCTGGACCGAATTTTGTTTGTCCTTGACATACAGTACCTGCCGCTTGTGACACCGCTGAGCAATGTCACCCTCATCAAAGGTAAGGACCCCAAAACAGTCCAACACCAAACATAACATGTATAGTGTTGGTCACCTAAACCCCAGGTGTGGCTTAGAATTTAAAACTACGTTATAAAAGCAGCAAGATCTTTCAACGGGCGAGGAAAAAGCACTAATAGGCAAGGACAGCACTTTGCATGGAAGAAACCCTGTCGTTTAGTGTCTATCCACACGCATGCACATCGCTAATTCAGGCCAAAACACACCCCTTATTTCATGTGTTGAATTGACACTGTAGAGCACATGCAGTTCCTAACCCAAAACACACTCTTTCAGCACCTCCTTTATCCGTAGAGGAAGGTATGCATGACTGCAAGGCAGCTGTGCCAGAGAGAAGGGGACCTTCCCAGTGGCCGGCATTCCTCTTGACATCACGGTCTCAGGGTCCAGCCGGGGCTCCCAGCCGCAAGGCGAAATGGGCCCTCCGAGACCATTCCTCCCATTATCAGGAAAAGATCTGTCCAAAGGCATTTAAAAATGAAACCTGACCTCCGCTTCAACTCCACAGCAGTGGTCTGCCTGCTCAAAAACCAGGTATGACCTTTAAGTCTTAAATTATAAAATAGTTTGTTGAAAGTATAACGTATTTAGCTTTTATCTAATAATGTAGACAAATGCAATCATTTCCTTGCCAAAACCAGAGGAAAAAATACTAAAAAAAAAAAGGTCCCATTTTCATTACTCTTAAATAAAACCACCAGCCACAATAAATGAGCAGCTTTTTCACAACTCTATTGGAAACTTGGATTTGGCTTTTAGTAGATATAAAAATAACAGTCCTATCTAAAGCTTCAGAGACATGAAGGTGATCTTGAATGAGTTTCAAAACATTCTTCCTCTCTCTTCTCTCTACTCTGTGCATAGAAAAATTCTAATATTTCCACTATCCTTAGTACATATTTAATTTACTTCCTATACATTTATTTTATTCTACGCTTGCCATAAGGTAAGCAGTACACAAACATGATATAATAAGGGAAAAGCAGCCAATTCAGGGAGGCATAGAAAGAATCAAGGATAACTTTAGAAAATGGTACGGGACTAAAGAAAACACTAACCCCTAAATGATCTACTCACCCCATATATGCTTATTAATCATGAATTTTGATTGGTCTTATGAAATTTATAGACGATTTCAAAACTGACTTGAAACCCAAATCAAATCTTTATTACACTTTTTTGTCCTTTGCTCAATTATTCCTTGAATTTCAAATACACACGTGGCACTGTGCTAGCAGTCAAGGTTTTAAAGGTAGATGCATAGAAATAAATGGACTATTTGAACCTGGCAACACTGCCATTTCAGTTTCCAAACCACAACACTGACAGTGGTCCCTTCTTCCTTGGCCCTGCAATCGAGCACGAGGCCACCAACCAGGAGGAGCTCAGGCCCAGCAGACGGTCCTGTCACTGACCAGATTTGTGTGACCTTGGGCGAGGGTATTGACTCCTCTGACCCTGTTTCTCCATCTACAAAATGGGGCCCAAGGGCGCCTTCTGCAGGGGATTAGTGTCAGAATTAAATAGGATCGTGAGAAAAAATGGAGAGGGATTTTTCTAAATTAAAACTAATACATCCAACCATGAACTTCAGGCGGATCCTAGTTCAGCAGGGAAAACGGGTTATAAAAGACATTTGTTGGTTTATCCTGAAGCCGTTAATATGAACTGAATTTTAGAGGATATTAAGGGATGTCTTATTCCTTTTCTTAGCTGTGATAAAGATACTGTAGTTACAAGAGCAATATTGTCATTGTCCATATGCACTTGTAGAAGCCTCCACAGGGAAAGCATCACGATGCACATGAGTGAGTATCAGATGATGACAGGGAGGGGAGAACGGGCCCATGCAGGGAGAGACATGGGGCAGAGGCCGCTAAGTAGCACGTTAATTTTTTGATCTGGATGGAGCACATGGTATTCATTTGACCATTTGTGTAACTCTTACATATTTGAAGATTTTCTAAACAGAAAGCTGAGTGGGACAAAAAGCAGCAAAAGAGGTCATGTCATTAGAACATGTGGCCCCTCTTGGACACAGCCAGTACCAGTGGCCATGCTGACGGCCAGTTTAGGACAACTGCCATCTCGTCACACTGGCGGGCAAGTGGGAGCACTTGTTGAGAAGAAAAAAAATGAACATGACATGAACCTAAAGAGTTGAAATCCTAGCCCTGGCTGGTGTAGCTCAGTGGATTGAGCGCAGGCTGCGAACCAGGCATTGCAGGTTCAATTCCCAGTCGGGGAACATGCCTAGGTTGCAGGCCATGTCCCCCAGCAACCGCACATTGATGTTTCTCTCTCCCTCTCCCTTCCCTCTCTAAAATAAATAAATAAATAAATAAAATCTTAAGAGTTGAAATCCTCTGAAAAGGATGTCTTGGAGTCAGTCTCTCAGGGTCAAAAACTGGGAGGACATCAGGCAGAGAGGTTAAAGACACTGACCACCTGGGGTCAAACCTGATGGGTATAGGACGGTCACCCTGGATGAGCTATTTAACTCCATGCCTCCGTTTTCCAGCTGTATGGGTGACACAAAAATACTGTTGTCCCTACCCTATCACATAAAATCATTGTGAAGATGAAATAAAACAGTGCACTGTAAAGGGCGCCTTGCACACAGCATGGACCCGATATCAGCTATTAGCATAATCATGTAGATGACGACCCCTTGGCCAATGAACCATGATGTGAGAGGTCCTGCTGACATTTACTCAGCGCTGCTGCTTCACCTGATAAACCACATCTAGATGTTGTTTTGCGAAACTTCCTTTCATTTTGCTTTTATTCTTTGAGATAATTAGTATGATAGCATTGGGCATTCATGTATCTCATTAAAAAATATGCCACTCACATTTCAAAATGCAGATGGTGACAGATCCTCTCCGGACACGCCAGGGACAACCCAACAACAACCACATGCCTCATTCAGAGCTCCTCCCGGTTTCCGAAGGCACGTTTCCCCACAGCATCTGGTTTTCCCAGGCATCCCCAAAGCCGGTCTGGGTAGTCCCCACCCTGGCTCACAGGGAAGGAGAACAGCAGCCACAGGGAAACCCACTCAGTGCCCTTCAGGAACGACAGGGACTCCTACCTCGCAGACACAGGTCCGCCCCGGCGTTTGCCCACGGCCCTGCTCTGGGTCCCACCTCCTTATCTGAGCAGAGCTACCTGGGCATCTGGCTTCATGGTGGTACTTTTCCTGAGAGACCCAACACCCCGGCTCCCCTGGCTGGCCATCCCACTCTGGACCTGACAGCACCCAACAGTTGTTCACTCGCAACCCAAACTGTAACAAGACAGGTGGAAAGCGATACTCCTGCTACCCATAACCAATCAAATGAGAGCCAGAAACCGAGGGCCATACCCTGCCAGAGAGGGTGTGGACAATTGAACTTGTCGAGTAAACTGACAACATGAGTTTCTTTGATGGAAAAGAAACCCTACTTCTGGTCTTTGCCGACTGCGGAAGAACCACTTATCCTCTCTGAGTTTCAGCATCCTCACTGCAGGAGGCTCCTGTTATCCCAGCCTCTAAGGCTATGCTCACCAGGAATGAAGAAAATAGACGGGGAAGTACCAAACAGCACCCAGTCCTCACTAAGACTTTGATATTTATTGAATTGAACTAAACCTTATGGATAAAAAAAAATGTGTACATTTTCAATGCAATGTACAACAGACATTAGAAAATATATAACTCGATATAATCAATTAAATTTTTTGATGGCAATTAAACACACATTGCTTACATACTACCGTTTATCTGAAGAGACATTTAAAATCATTCTACTAGAATTAACATGCCCTAACTTACACCTGAATAAGCCTCACAAAAATATCCCAAGTATCAGCACTGTGGGCAGTCGGCTAGAATATGTGTGCTAATTTAGCAGAAAAACGTAAGTCCTAAATTTTGTGGAGCAAACAGCGCATGGATGATTACGTACGTTATGAGACTCTGTCAGAAGAGGAAAAGGAAGCAAGTAGTTTCTCAAGAAGAAACTTGAGAAGCCAAAGAGAGGCGGTTCAAGGGAGAGAGTGAACAGCAGACAACTGGCCTCGAGGCATGAAGATTCTAGACCAGACCGTGTCATCCAGACCCTCCCACCTCAGCACTCGCAGAGGTCCCGGGGATGGTACTCCATAGCTCTCTCCAAAGTGAACTTCTATTTTAAGCACCAGCATAGTTGTTCTCTCCAAGAAAATGAAAGAGCCTCCTAAGTCCTTATCTTATTTGGGACATAAATCGTGAACGGAGCACTCACCAGTTGATTCTGATAGGCGGTGACTGCTGTAAAAACAGTCTCTGGGAAGATGAACGTTCGGAACTCTTCCGACTTTAGGTTGAGCAACGAGGCCGTGTGGTCTTTCTTCTTAATGATGTGCACCCGTGGCTGGTACTTGTGCATGGAATTCAAAATGATCTACAAGGAAGAAGGGGGGAGTACTGACTTTTAGGTATTGATATTGCTCAACAGGTCAAATTACAATCCGGGGAGAAAGAACCATAAAGTCTGAAGTTTCAAGTTCAGGTTCACAGCAGGATCTACCCTGTTCCATTCTTAAAGCAATCACTTCCCCAAGATACTGCAGAGTCATTCTTGTAAATCACATTTTACCAAAACAAGTGCAGATAATACAGGGGATTTCAAGTATCTTTTCTAAAGTGATTCAGGGAAGGTCATCTGGAGAATAAGTTTATTTATTTTTAAATTAAGTCTTTAAAACATTTTTTTGTTTGTTAATCTCGTTAGACCAAAGGATGTATGTGTACATTTTCTGAAGCAAGAAATTTTATATGCTAGGAGGACAGATTGCTATTTATTGGGGACAGGGAAGGGGTGGATTAAACAGTTTAGAAAGGCGGTGTGATATTAAACAGATCTAGGTTAGAACACCGAGTCTGCTACTTTCTAGCTCTTTAATCTTGGGGCGGGTGACCTCACCTCTCTCCAAACTCAGCTTCTCAAACGCAAAACCAGTATTAACCTCACCGGGTGTGGTGAGGATTCCATGATGTAACCCGTATAAATCACATAGCAAATAGGAAGTCCTCAAAAAACGTGAACTCTGTCTGTTATTATTGTTGATGTGGCCGATTCCTGACTTCTGGTTATAAACTAAACGTGAGTGATAGTGATGGCTGTCTTCCATTCCATAGCTCATAAAAGTTGCCCGGCATTTAGAAACCATAGCCTACCCTGGTCAACAAGGCAGTATTTTTTTCATGTAACTTTTAAATAAAACACGTTAATTTGCCACTATGAAATCTGCACGACAAAATTCACTTTCAGATACGAAAGGTTTTCCACATCGCCCCCCACCCCTACTCCTGCCCCGACACCCAGCGAGCTACCTAAATCTCCAAAACTCAGCATGTCTTTCCCAGCATACCAGGTGTCATGTGATAGGCCCTTTAGCCCAAGGGCCCAGCAGAGAGCTTGGCTCTCAAAGGAGGCATTTTATAAATGCTATGGCAGGACCAAGTTCAAATGCACACAGCACTGCTGCAACCCATGGTTGGTTCCCTTGTTGGCCTGGCTAACATGGGTGTGGCGGAGGAGGGCTCCTGCTGGCTGACTTCACTAGTCACGGTGGGAAACTGATACAGAGTCGATCTCTCTCAGTGCTGAGACACAAGCCAACTTCACGTTCCAGCGCATCCACTGATACAGAATTTTGTACCTGCCACCTTTGTATGATCCTAAACCTGAGTAGGCATAACGGAAACATATGAGAGCTTTAAACACGTTGAAATAAACTTTAAAAAGACAAAGTCTTCTCTTTGTATAGTGTGTGTATTCTAAGGAGTTCAGGATACCTGTGCTCAGTCATAAAACTGGAATAACCTTGACGTGACAAAATACTGACATAAGAAAATACCTGAGCATTCACGATATGCCCTGCTAAGAAGACAGAATTTCCAAATCACACACAAAACAGGAAAAGCCTAACCTTTAAATGAGGTCCTGGCTCCCCTTCTCACACCACTCCAAGGTCAATTCCCTTGGGGAAAAGACACCAGATAGACTCCGACCTCTGAGTGAGCCTCAGACTCCCAGGCTCCTCGACTCCCTGCTCAAGCCCTCAGGGGGCCAAGGAACACGCATAAAAATGTGGACTCTGCTTCATCTTACTTCCAAACAAATTGCTGGAAGGAAGAGTTTTTCCTGTTATAAAACTAAAAATGCATCGGTAAGAGGGGCCTCTTCAGGACTAATTCAGAGGATGTGGCCGAACAACCCAGGACCTAAAAATCTCCCCTTGTCTTCTCCAGAGCACACTGAGGCTGGTGGCAAAGGATTATATTAAATAGCAAGACTTTAAAGTGAAAATGGATATTAACAACAATCTAAAACTAAACAATTTGTCAAAGTCCAATTTCATAATCACACTGGAATCCAGAGCTCCAGAAATACAGCTGAGTGCTCACCTATGCTCACCTGTGAAGCAGAAGCTCAAAGGAAAACATGTCCAATTCTGGACAGCTGCTCTCAGAACGAACTTTAGAGTCTTCCCGGAAAGACCCAGGCTTCAAAAAGCTTCATGTAAGAACAATACTAGAACCGTTAAGATTTTTCATGTCTCCCTGCAAAGATTTCAGTAGAGCCCAAGAAATTTCAACACTGGCCTACAGGAAATGTCTCTCAGATACGTTATAGATTTTAACCTGGAAAAAAATATGTGAATGGAGACATCTTTGGGGAAAAAAAGGGGGACAATTATACCAACACCCATAAGTCAATTACGTTTTCCAACACACTAAATAACAGAAACCCATTCACCTTCTCCCGGCATCTGAACAGCGGCAGGAGGCGAGTGACGGGTTGGCCTGCTTTCTCTCACTCTGCCGTGATAAACCAGGCCTCCTGTGGGCGCGTGGAGGTCGGCCAGGCCTGAAGCGATTTATTTAGGTTCAGGTTCAAGCCAACCACTCGAAACCATGGCTAGTACCTCTATTTATTATCTACACATAACCATCTTTTCTGGAAAAATGTTTAGAAATTCTTCTAAATTGCATAGATCCAACAGAAACTAAACCCTAATGTCACAAGAGCCTAAGTTAAGGGGATAAGAGAGAAAATAATTGCATCAGAATGTCTAAGCCCCAAAAAGCAACTAGGAAAATACCAACGTGCTTTGTGTCAATTAAGGCCAAAAAAAAAATCAGTATTCTCATCAGAAAGAAGTATGCAAGTCTGTCCAAATTTTCTCAGATTTACAATCTTTAAGAGCACAGATAGCTCCTTAAAAAGCAATCTTATCCAATGTGCAAAGGCCCACGTCAGTAGCATTTGCTCTATTAACTACTGATAAGAGCTCGGAATTCCCGTTTCTCCTTTTCTACCCTTTGATGAACTCAGACTCATCGAATTATTTTGTTTTTAATTGCAAGACTCCTCTGTGCCTCACTATTCATAAGACTCCCTACAAAGGGGATATATACCGAGTATAGAGCACTGTCCCAAACTTATTTAGACATCATTTCCAATGGTTGGCTTGAACCTGACACCAAATCAACCGCTTCAGGCCTGGCCGACATCCACAAGCCCACACGAGCCCTCCTTTACCATGGCCGGGACAGCGCAACCAGTCCACTCGGGACTCTGCTGGTGCGCTGTTCCGATGCTGGGAGTAGCTGAACAGGTTTCAAACTTATTTGGACATAAAACCCTTTTGTTCTTTTGCATCTCACAAAAATACGTCCATAGAACAACACGCTTTAGCAACCCCCGTGGGGGACACCTCAGCCCCGTTCCTTTTATGCTGTGTTATCTGATAGACCCCAGACAGAATTCGGATGTCTAATCCACGATTGGGATGGAGCAGCCTCCACCATGCACACTCTCTGGTGTAACTGGCGTGGGCGCAAAGCCGTTGCTGAAGTCTCAGGGAATCCATGGTGCTGAGGGCCCCCGACCCTCTTGAATAGAAATGGCCTCCTGGCAACATGAATACAGGAAGGTCCTCAGAGAATGATTCAGAGCTGGAGGGTGGGAGAGGCGGAGGGAGAGGAGGAGGGCAGCGCTGGGTGGCTCCCCCACTGCATCCCGAGTGCACTCACTCCAAGGGGCTGCACTTACGTGGCCGTGCTGGTCCAGCTCGTTGTTGGTGAGTTTCACCTTTTCGAAAGACACCATCTGTTTGAGCAGCTGCTCCCCCGTGAAAGGCGAGTCTGGATGCACGTACAGCCTGGGAAAATCAGGAGATTTTATTGAGGCATTTTTTAAAAATCTGCTCTCTGTGGGTTATAAAATATTCTGATTCTAAAGGGACACCAAACCCCTATATAAGTGGTGAATTTTATTTACTCCATATAATTTCAAATTTCATAATATGACAATACCAAAATAACTCTAAAACCTCTAAGTGTTTCTTTATGTGTCAATGATCTAAAAGGAAAAATACTTAATAAACTTTCTATTATCTGTTGAACAAACCATTTTTAAAGATGGGGGTTTTTTTCTGCATAATAGGCTACTGGGCCACTTCTATAAAATATAAAATCTCATTGGTCTAGGTATTTTCAAAAGAAAGATTAGGTTATACGAATTGCATAATGAGGTTCTAGGTTAGGCATTGCTATAGGGCAATGAAGACATAAGGAATTTAAAAGAGGAAATAATTCTAGAGAATCCATTCGTCTAAAATGGAAGGTGACTGAGTTTCAAGTTTATGGTCTTAACAAACACAGGACAGAGTACCTTTAATACAGTGAGCTGGAAACTTAATAGCCCACACATCATAACTGGTTGCTCCACCTTCAATGCTATTTCTTCCCTCATCGTCTTGTTAAATCATGAGAATGAAAACAAGCTGAGTAAGCTTCAGTTATTCAACGTATTTATTTGTAAACAACCTAAGTCAAAACACGTATTTATCAAGCCATGTATCATCTATTGATCAGGTGCTACGTGGCGAACAATATTTTCAGTTAGACGCAGGCCATCTGTCCTGCCTGTGAGTATCCCACTAAGTACAGCTCTTGGTAATTCCCAACCCTGGTTTCCACATGACAGAAGCTCTTCTGAAGCTGGGGGAGATCCAAGAGCCAATGAGAGGGGAAGAAACTGTGCTCGATTCCACAGGTAACAGGTAATTTATATCTGAATTTTGTATAGGACCCTTATAACTCTAATCACACATAAATATTACAGTGGTGGCCACGGCAAGAAAAAAAGACATGAAATCTTTCCTCGCATTGTTCACATGAAGAACCAGAAGTCTGTGCTGTGGTTTGTCACACAGAGGGCGAAGAACAGGAGACCTGGGGGCAGGTGCTCAAGCAATGCCCACCAGAAGCGAAGCAAAGGCTGGCAGCATGGAGACTCTTCCTAGACCCACACAAGAACCAGACGGTTTGTTCGCCTGCCTGTTTGTGTGATTTTTCTTTGTAGGACGCGTGCTCAAAATTGCCTCTCCACTGAAGTATTCTTTAATAATACGATGGTAATGGCCTTTCACGTGCCACCCCTCCGGGGCTATAGCTTCATAACTGCAGCTGTTTTACCTGCCGACACCACATCCGACCCTCCCTGCCAGAAAAGTTTCCAGAATATTTAATGTCCCGGAAGCTGCTGAAATGTTCTCTAAGTATCAATTTACCTGGTGTAACCACATTAATAAAGATGAACATATTTATTAAATATCAATTACTCTGAAGGAAAGAAAATGTCCTCTGTGAAAACAGAGCATTATTTTAGAACCCGCATAATGTCTTGCCCATTATTATGATCAAATGATATGGTCAAGCATTATTGCGTCTGATTAGGCACAACTGACCGCTGGAGCTCAGTCTGAAACAAAATGTGTCAGAGGACCAGAACCCCAGGAATCTGCACCGTCGATACAGAAATGATCACCCTACCGAGTCTCCCACCTTTTCCTTTACAGAGCTAGAAAATATACAGCACCATTTCATTTTTAATAATAATAATAAAGGATAGTGGCTTAAATTATCCAGAACATTTCTATCCTATAACACACTAAACATTTTTATCTAATATCAACACAAATAAGCTGCACTAAGATGAATGAAGAAGCCTACAGGAAGCCCCTCCCCTCTCACGGTCCCTGGGACTTAAAATTCCAGCAATAGCTTACACATGCTTCAGTTAAGATAGTATATTGGTACGTGTTTTCTTTCTGCAACCAGAAGAGATTAGTAACATAAACAAAGCATGTCATATTTCCAAAGGCCTGCTGGCCTGCACCAGTTCCCCATACCTTCAGATAGGAACAAAACACACGCTAAGTAAGATTGATTAACTTCTTAGAGGAAAGACTTTAAAGGGAAAAAAAAAGAGGGTTTGTTTGTAAAAATGGTTAGGAGTCTGCTAAAATCCCCCCTCCTGAAAAAGCCGGAGAGTAATATGAAGCAGCTATTTAGTAGTCAATAGTAGCAAACACTAATAATATTCATTTTAATACCTATTGGGAACTGGTGAACCTTGCTTGCTCAATTAAAACGTAAGTAACAATTTTTTGTCTTAGTCATGGAGTATGAGTTCAATGTACTGGCTTGGAAGGGTCGGAAGGATGTCCTTCCTGGTCCCTGGGGGGAATGGAAACCTCGGGGAAGCTTCTGTCTCTCTTCCCAGTGCTCCCAGCACCGTCGTCGGTGTGGTTACGAGATCGGCTACTAAACAAGCGCCACACTCCGTCTGAACTGTTTGTGCTAATTGTCGGTGTTGATTCTGTGCGGTGACTAAGACTCCGGACTGCCCACTTACACACAACCGGCTGCAACTCCAAAGCTCCTAAAACTTTACATTTAAATCAGTTTTTAGCTCTGAGATGACCTTTCAGTCAAGTACAAAAATTGGTTGTAAAATAACTTAAAAGCTGTGAAACTTGGCTTTAGAATCCTAAGTGCTAATATTACTTGTATTAAAGTACGCACTTAGATTCCCATAACTACAGCTGTCCCTGTTCATATAAATAAATAAATACATGCTCTCCCCCTCCCGCACCCTCCCCATGCTCAATCTGGCAAAACAGCAACACTAAAGGTTTACGTGCGGGATTTTAAACGGGGTTCTACTGGAAAAATATTATTACCAATGAATAGCACAAAAGTAAACATATATGATCCCTACTATACTAATTGAGTAATGTTTCATGTGAAAAAAAGTGTTAACCTGATGTTGAATACGTTCATCCATTTAAACTTTAAACTTAAAATCTCTGAGCCCTTTCTGGCAAAAAAAAAAAAAAAAAGCACACTTTACCAAAATGATATTCATTATGTGCAGCTTTAAGCACACTGTTAACAAATATTTACTATAAGCAAGCACTGCACCAAAAGGCACTTTTTAAGAAGGATTTTAGGGCAACCACTTCGTCGGTAGATGTATCCCGCCCGGTGTTAAGCAGCCAACTAGAAATGATGAATGCCGTGGGAAACGGGTTCCGTCTCTAGCCAACATTCTACCTGCTGTTTAAGGGAACCCTGGAAATGGACTGGGAGGGAAGAGAAAGACGATGATGCCCGGTCTGGGCACAAACCCTGCCTTTCTTGGAGACCCGTGCGCAGTTTGTGTGGTCACTGCTGGAGTGTCCAGGCCTGGAGTCCCACCAGAGTGCGTGGCTTTAAAAACAGACCCTCAAGGGTTCCCACCAGCAGGGCTCGCAGGCACTTGGGTCAGGCAGAGGTCTGGGGGCACAAACCTGGCCGGCAGTGGGGGGTCCGCCTTACCAGCCACCAGCCAGGAGGACCGGTGGTAGGCGTAGCGGTACCTCTTGTTGTCCACGGGGACGATGTCCATCAGGACTATGTACTTGGCCTCGGGATCCACGCCGGAAAACGACACCCGGATGGTAGGGAACATCCTCCTGACACAGGGAGACAAGGAGAGTCGGCCTGAGCTCACACGCCCTCAGGCAGCCCGCAGTGGAGGGAAGCGAGGGTTGGCCTCCCCTCCCTGCATGGTCCTTCCTGTTTCTTGGAAAGCCACCGAGATGGGAATTTAGAGACTGGCGGTCTAGATAAAATTTTAAGTGTCGCCTTTACAAGAGTCCTCTGGCTGGGAGCAAGTTGTGTTTTTGTTGCAATGAGAACACCTGCAGGTCTGTGATTACGGAAAAGCCTACACCGCATCAGCAAGCCCATTAGCTCCCTGCGCAGCAACTTCCTGGCCTTGCAGGGAGAAAACTCGCTCCCTCCCCAGAAAGCAGAAGGGGGTGGGGGGACTCTAGGGTTCAGTTCGGGGGACTCTCGAGGTATTTCCTGGAGTCCTGAGAGCTGGAGTGAGAGACCAGGCACCCAGGGCACCGACCTCCGGAGCCTTTGCTCCAGGCCCTGGGAGTGCCGGCACCCTGGCTTCCTGCAAGCCCTGAGCCTGCCCAGCTGCAGCGCCAGGGGGCTGCGGAGCCAGCACCCCCTCCTCCCTAGAGTGTGGTAGCTAGGAATTTCATTCTGCCACCCAGGTTTGACTTTTAGTTTTAATTGGAGCTGGAGGCTTCTGCAGATTGAGGCCGACAGAAAGGAAGCTACTTGTCTTTCTCGAAGCACCCAGCCCCGGCCCTGTACCCCTGGGCTCGAGTCCCTCCTACCCTCCAGGTGCCAAGCCTGCACCCCCAAACCCTCCCGGGCTACAGGGGACAGAAGTCCCTGGTCCCTGTGCCTTTCTCATCAAGACTGAGGTGAGCTTTCCCACGGCCAGAGCTTGAGAAATTAAAAAGACCAGCAGTGTTTTCCAAACCGAACTGGTGGAAACAAGCCCCCACTTGAGCGAAGGTGCCTCTGGGTCCCAGGACCAGCGGGGATTCACCCGACTCCCCCAAATGACCCACGCCACCCAGGGCAAATTCCCATCCTCTGCCTCTCCCTGCCACGACCCACTACCTGCCAGACTTGGTGATGATCATCTCCGTGCCCAGTTCGTGGAATTTGTCCCAGAGCTCCTTGGTCTCCAGGCTGCAGGCGATTTTGGCCATTTCCTCACTGGGGACGATGGGGGTGGTGGGGATCAACGGCTCAGTACACAGTGAGGAGGACGGTGGGCTGCTGCCGCCCCCGCTGCCTCCGAATTCCCCGTGAGCATCCAGGGTGGTCAGCTCGCCTAGGGGCTGAGCGCAGGGTGACTTCTCCACAAATTGTTCTGCAAGAGAATGGACAGTGACAGCCAGCGCGGTCCAGCGAAGCCACAGGAAGAGCACCACAGCGAAAATAGGTACCTGGTTTGACCTTGGAAAAGTTAGGCTCAGAAACTCCAGGGAGGCAGCTGAGAGCGCACCGTGTTCTAAATCAAGCGTGTGACTCCTACGGAGAGACACATATCCACCGCGTGCTGGCTGAGCCACATGAGTGAGTTCCAGAGCCGTGGCTCTCGACCACTGCTTCTGAACCCCGCACGGGGGAACAAGCTTGTGCGGACCGGAAAGGCGGTGATCGTGACGGACAAAAACCAAGCGTTCCTGTTTTTATCCGTCCTGAGGTCTAGACTCCTCAGCTCCTGGGATCTGGAGCTGGTCCTGCCTCTTTGAAAACCAGGGGAGTGGGGAGATGAGCCCCTACCTCCCTCGTGTGCAGAGGAGCTCTCCTGCCCTCTTGGAGCCCCCTCTCCAGAGAGAAAATGAACTGCGGGCCAGAGAGAGGAGAGAGGCAGCTAAAAAAATCAAGTCACTTCTCTTCTCTGCCTGGCTCTCAGTGTCCTAGGCTTTAAAGAGGCTAGACTAGGGCTTTTGTACAACGTACCTCCCAGCCTGAGATCTTAAAAAAGACTAGCATTTAGCTTGTTAAATCACGGGAGTGCAAGCTCTGGGCCATTTCAAGACAAAAAGGTCCTAGGAGTGAGGAAAACAATCAGAAAACCAGGCTAGCAGGCGTATTAAAGTAGGAAGGCAGCTCTGCCATCCAGCAGGAGGCTGCAATACCGCTGATAAGGGCCTGGGACTCCACCAGTCACTTTGATGGAATACAGGGGGACTTCTGTAATTATCCCAATTATCTTGCATCCCTTAAAAAAGAAACTACTTGAATCCGCAATGTGAAACTGACCTCCAAACAACTCTACTCTAAGTGCCCCCAAGGAATTGAAACGAGTTCTGAATGTAGGGATGTGTGTATATATTTATATATTTATACCATGTGTGTGTGTGTGTATCATATATATATATAATATATATATATATATCATATGAAATGATTTTCTTTCTGTAGTTCTCCTTGACTTAGGGCAGAAAATAGAGGATTTTTACCTTTTCTACTTTCACAATAACAATCCAGCTCCTGGGAGTGTTTTAAATGAAGAATTGTCACATTAATTATTTTATCGTTATATTTTTCAATTCAAAGCAAGAGACCCATGCCATGGCCACACCTTATTTTCTACTGATATTTTCAGAAGCACGTTCACATACTGTCTTCATAAGGAATTAGCAAGGAGCCTTGGAAACTTTATTTTCTGACCATCGAAAAATGCAAACTCTCTAAGCCCCAAACCACCGGAAGAAGAAAGTGATTCAGAAATGCTCCAACACAACGTGACGTGTCAAATACATCTCAAAACAAATTTTTAAAGAAACACTCTAGCGGTCTCAGACTGTCCCTCTAAACAGACTTCACGTGTGCCAGCATGCAATCAGTGGACACCCTACTCCGCTCCAACATCTCACTGGGGTTTCACACCACGTCCTAACCGAACCTCTAGCTGTGTCTCCCCCTGGCTTACAGTTATTAACTGTGCTCTCTCGGACCGACCCCTAAAACAGACAGGGAGGCCTTCTGGATCTTCCAGAGGGATGCTTATTTACAGACTGTATGTGTGCTGAGGAAGGGGGCTGGTGGCTCTGAGCTGGGGATCGGTCCACAGTTCAGAATTTAG
Source organism: Tonatia bakeri (assembly GCA_004024845.1). Taxonomy (NCBI): domain Eukaryota; kingdom Metazoa; phylum Chordata; class Mammalia; order Chiroptera; family Phyllostomidae; genus Tonatia; species Tonatia bakeri. The sequence continues at coordinate 173,664 of PVIA01002699.1, read as the reverse complement.
GTAGGTGTTTTTTCTCAGGAAAATCAACAGGCAAGGAAGCAACACTGAAATGACAGTGGTACTGAAGCTGGCTTGTGTCCCAGCCTGCTGTCTGTACGTGGGTCAGGAATTACAACCTGCAGCCGGCCTTTCCTGCTGGCTCCCACACTGACACAGGACATCTGTGAAGAATCAGGAAGCCCCCAGGACAGGAATCGATGATGTAAGGAAGTCCCCCCACACATAACTTTGAAATAGGTGGCTAACTTTTTTTTCTCTGAATAGTTGAGGTGTTTCCATTTCTTTGGCGTGTTTAGATTTAGACCACAGGGCAGGTGGGGACAGCCAGGGAAGGGAGTGAAAGTCTTGGAGGGGAGACTTTCGACTTCATGTTTTCTAGAGACCTTCCATGTTCTCCTTCCTGGGTTCTGGGTTGCTGCAGGGATTTTAATTCTCGGTTCTCTCTCTGCCCAGCTCATTGTTTTCCATCTCCAGGGCTCCATCTCTCGTATTATTATTGTTGTTCTGGATGTGGGATATTAAATTATGGGGAAGGACAGGGAGAAGGAAGGAAAAGTTGGGGAGAGTTCAAAATAAATATTACCCTGTTTGCTTTTGTGATGTTTTTCATTGTTTTCGGGCCTCCAGCTGATCAGGATATGAAATAATTATTTCCTGGGGCCCCAAGAGGTGGTGATGGGGAGACTCGTTCTCGGTTGTAAGGGGACACTGAAACACATTTCCGGCAGTTTCTTTCCCACATAATTCACTTGTGCTAAGGGGAACATAATCCCTTTCCTCCCTTTACTCCGAGCCTAGAGTCTTCTATAAATGGTAAAGGTTGTTAAATAAACAGTATAGCTAAAAGTTGAGGAATTTGGGAAATGGTTACTGGCTGATGTTTTTGCCAACCTCTACTGAAAATGACGGCAGTTATACAATGATGTCTTATTGATAAGTTGAGTGCTTCTGTGAAGCCAATGATTCATGCCGGGGGAGCTGGCTCATTTCACAGCCCTTGACGGTGTTTTTCAAGAGCTGGCCCTGTGTGGCCTATCAAATCGGGGGGGAGACCAAATGAAACTAGTTTCTTGTTATGTCACTGGGAGCGTCCTCGGTTTCCACTGCACAAGCAGGTGTTATACGCATCATAAATCCCGTTGAGTCTTAGGAGGGGGCTTTATTATTATTTATCCTTGAAAGTTTTTATCCCAACAAAGTTACATACCCACACACCCTGGGATTCCAGACGAGTAGAGAGTGCCTACCGCGTACGTGAGATGCGAAACCAGTTGTATTAGCAGATTGTGAAGCGCCCCCCGCCAAAAAAGTGTTCCTTAAAGGAAAAAATCTCCCTCTCCCCTCGACGTCAAGTCTGTGGCCTTAAGGTCAGAAGCGCCGCGCGAGCGAGCTGGGAAAAGCAGCCGTGACTCACAATCCCCCCCGCAGTCAGGGGACGGAGGGGCGTAGGGATAGGCAGCGCCCCGCCGCTGCCCACCGAGGACAGTCAGGCAGCACGACTTACCCAGGGGTTTGATGGTGTTCTCCGCGGCCTCCTTCTCCTTGGAGCCGCCGCTTGACATGAGCGCAGCGATGGAGAAGGCGTTGGCCCGGGAGGAGAGCTGGGGTTTGGGCGACGCGGTAAACTCCATGACCCCCAGTACGCGGTCCTGGCCAGGGACCAGGCCTGCAGAAGTGCCGTCCAGCTTCCCCAAGGGAGACAAAACCGAAACACAGCGCAAAGTTTCCGAATGCAGTCACAGCGCAGCCGGGGACTCCAGATGAGTCAGCCCCAACCTCCCAAGAGCTCCACACGGGCCTCTCCACAACCCCACCGCAAAGCCCTGGAGCCGAAGAGACTTCGAACTAGCCGGAGAGGACCGGAGAAAACCAACTGCGGGCTCCACCGGGTGCGCAAGCACCAGGGCGCGCCGCAAGACCACAGGCTGCACCGCTGGAAGCTGGTGACGAGCATCAGCAGCGCAAAGCCCAGCGGTCCAGCAGCATCCCCTCCGCGTGGAGTGGCCCAAGCGGCAGGGAGGTGAAGATCCGCGGAGTGCCACTGAGAGGGCGCGGACCCACAGCAAGGAGGCCGATCGCTGAGCGGCGCAGCACCGAGGACACTGCGCCGGGGTGCTCTCAGCCCTGCGCCTTAATTTGCGGGCGGCGCCGATCCCCGCGGCCACCAGCCAGTCAGCGCCGCCCCACGTCACCGCTTCCTGATTCCGCCGCCGGGGGCGGGGCTTTTGGGCTGGGCGCGTGGTAGGGGGGCGCCCCGGGCGCTGCGCCCTCGTGGCCTGCTGCCGCAATCGGCTGCAAACCTGGCACCGGCTTGGGGAAAGGGGTGTCACCATCAGACTGGCGCAGCCGCCAGGGACTTCTCCCTCTTGGTCTTGCGGTCCCGGGGCAGGAGGGAGGTGAGCACTGTCGGGAGGGGGCATTTCTGTTGCGACCTAAAATCCGGGATCCCGGGAGTGGCGCAGTGCGTGAACCTAGACTGGAGGAAAACTGGAGTTTTTGCTTCGTCCAGTATTTTTCTTACCGGCGCTCAAAGTTCCAAAAGAAAGTTGGGAAGCGCTAAGTAGAGAGGAAAACGGCGCAGCAGAGCTGGTGCCCACGGGCCAGATCCCATTCTCGGGGTAGCCCCCTGGGCTGAGTTCCCATACTGGTGGGGGGCCCTCCACTATCTGCCTGCTTGGCCGTGGCACTGGGAGGCGCAGCCCCTCAAAAGATGCGCCAAGGAGGTGCTTCGAGCATCGGGCAAAGGACGCTGGCCTCGCAACCAAGGTTTCTGCTGCACACCCGCGTGCCTCTCACCCGGGGTTCGTGTTCCGGAGAGGGACTCAGGAAGGTGGGGCTCCGACCAAAGGGAAGGCAAGGGGGGGGGCTTAGTGCACGGGGGTGGGGTGGCGCGGCACCCTGCGGGGACACGCGACGCGCAGTGGGAAAGTGGGAGCCTTGCAGCGCCTGGGCTCGGCGGACAGGGAGCCCTCTGCCCTCGGAGACTGGGCGGCGACCGGGACTTCCCACGGCCTGGTGGGGGTCGTCCCGTTGGCCTCGTTCAGCTCGAATAACTCACATTCTCCGAATTCGCAGGGTAATCCGCTTCAGTCTGAGCGGTGTAAACTCAGGCTGACACACACACTCGAGCTGTACATGTAAATATTTGCGCTCCTTCTCAGCCAGTCGGTCTGGCGATTAGGGAGCCTCTTGGTGGGTCTTCAATGGGCGGCGTGGGGGAGGAGGAAAGACAACAGCCCACATTTCCCACCAGACTTTCACTTTCTTCACTGCATCTCCCCTCCAAGGCTCCTGCGTTAAACTCATGGGGGAAAGCTGAGTCTAAGGTTGAGAACATTTATTAAGTAAAACGCTGTCATCAGGCGGAGTCGTGATTTAAACCCGCCTCGTCATCGCCTATGAGTATCTTCTAACGCGGCGCTGCATGGAGGTGACCACGAAACGCGTTCTGTGATCCGCCTCCCTGCGCACACCACTGTGTGTGTGCAGATGTTTGGGGAAATTCATCAAGTCGTAGACTCTTGCACTGGAAGGGGTTTACGCCGCCGTCTGGCCCGTCTCTACTTTCTTTGGAGAGAGAATAACCGGGTCTGGCACGGCGGAGAGCGCGTGTCCCTCTGCAGTCGGCCCAGCCGGCTAAAGGCAGACTGGAGCTCAGGCCGGCACCCCAGGCCACTGTCCTGATCCCCGCCCCCCGCCCCCCGCCGCCTTGACCCGCAGCTACTCCGGGCCGCATCTGCGAGGGCGATGGCAAAGCCAACGCTGGCTGAGAGCAGAAGGCTTTCCCATCGCACCGCGGTAAAGACTGGAGGGTCAGTTTCCATCCTTGAGTTTTTTGTCCTTTGCTGTTTTTAGGCGACCACGACCCAACCCTTCGGCTACTAAAACCTCCCACCTCCCTCCCCACTCCCTGCTGACTCCACCTCAACGCAGCAGTGACATTTCTTTCGCGTGCAAGGCTGGTTCCTCTCCTGTCTCAGATGCTTAGAATTTGGCCAGGAAGGAAGATTGATGTCAAGGGTTGTTTGGGTTTTTTTTTTTTTTTTGGGGGGGGAGTGTTGTGGTGGTGCTATGTGTTTGGGTTTTTTTTCAGGGGTGTGTGATGGGGAAATGTCACAGTTAATCTAGAACTGTATGTGCTTTAACTGGGTGTCGAAGATCCTGTCTGATGGTTTAAGTTATCGGAAACTTATTGTGGGACTATACCTCAATTTTAAAAAATTGCCGTTGCTTTTCAACACATGCTAGAGGGCATGCTGCATATTTTCTTAATTGTCTTGATGGTTCAGACTGGAATTTGAAGAATATCGTGAGAGGGACATTTGTAGGAAAATTGGCAGAGCAGCGGGGGAGCTGACTGGCCCCCAGTCTGTTTCCACTTTCTTTTCTAATTGCCCACTGGGCCTTAGCCCAGCTCTGAGTCTCTTGTAGGTAGGGAACTTCTGGCCATTCACCCTATTGCAGGTGAGAGTAAGGAAAAGAAAAGAAAAAAAAAAAAAAAAAGGCTAAGCGAGCAGGCGGCAAACCCCAGGAATTGCATCGGAGGCAAGCATGTGGAGTGCCTGACTAGCAATGCATCTTTTCAGTGTTGAAACGGCAGCCGTAGAATGTATACTACAACGTAATTATCAAGGGCATGGTGCCCCTTCGCTTAGATTTATTGCCCTTGCAAATCAATATATCGGTAGTGCTATATATATATATATATATTTAAAAAGCAACAACCAGGGAAACGGGGCTTAGCAGAGAGATGCTGTCAAAAGGGGCTCCAAGAGTCCCGAAGAGGAGAGTGAGGAATTCTGAGGTCCCTGCGTCAGGGGGCGTTAACAGGTAAAGCCACGAAGAGGCAGGAACAAAGCAACCCCATTAACACTTCCCTTCCTTCTCAGGCTGAGGGCGGACAGGCCGGTGATGCTTTCGGACACGGGGAAGTGCCTTCGAATCCAGAAGACTCTGAATCTTGACCTTCGCCCGGGCTTAGCCCTGAGACTTCGTATGGGTTCCCTGAACTTCCCAAAGCTGCAGTTTCACCATCCAGCCTAAAATAGGGCCAATAATTTATTCCTACCTGGAAAATGGTTCTATGGATTAATGAGGGAACAGGCAGAAAGAGCCTAAACCGTTAGCAACCTTAAGTTACCCCGATATAAGTGACGCACTATGTACAGGATTTTATTATGTTAAATTTTTGAACTGCCATTGTGCGATCACAGAGCTGTAGACGATTTTGAAATGTGCGCAGAGGATTGGGGTCACGGGGTGGTGACGGACCATTGTCTAAATCCTGTTGAACTTTGGAGCTTAGAAATTTAAAATAATTTTGGTTATACGTCTGAGTTTGATTACACCGACTTCGTTTTTATGGAGGACTGCAAGACGTCTCATACACGCCACCCTTTAAAATTCTCATTTATAGCATCCGGAACTCAAAACTTCCTCGACCCCGAAAACGGTCAAAGAAGCAGTAGTTTTCCCGACTTTGGCCAATGGTCCCTAGCTTAACTATAGCTGAAGCAGAGCCCTTCGCAGACAGCCACAGGGACCAGTCCCCGGCTGGGAGCGGGAGCTGTGCTCGATGGTGGGACCGGGTGCGGGATCCAGAGCACCCTCCGGAACCCGAAGGTGAACGCCGGACAGAAGGTGGGAAAGAAGACCAGCTTCTCAGCACGCGGGTAGCTGCTCCCGATCTGAAGCGACATCCCGTCCCCATCCTCTCTTCCACTCTTTCAGGTAACGGTTTAAAAGCAGACTGGTGGGCCTCGGTGTCTTTGGATTTCTATATTCGGTTTGCCGCACGGAAAGACTCCCGAAGCAGCGTGGGGAGAGAGGCGGCAGCCGTTCGCAGGCTGCTGCTGCGGGTCCCCGTGGCCCGTGGAGAGCAGCGCGCGTCGCCGCGTGAGGCAGGGAGCGCGCGGCCCGGCCTCGGATTTCGGCGCTGGCGGAGAGGGCGGGTCCCAACCTTGCCTCGAAGGAGCTAGCGGGGTTAGTTAAGTTTTCTTGACCCCCCAAAGTGGTCCCCGAGATGCGCCCCTTCCAGCCCAGGCAGCAAGCACTGGCGCAAAAGGGAGGCCCCGGGCGGGGCCTCTCGAGGCGTCCCCGCCCAATGCCAGCTGTAGGGGCGAGGCAAAGATCTGCTCCTCTAGGGGCACGGCCCCAACGTGTCACCTGACCGTCTGGGTGGTGTGTGCGCGCACGTTCCGTCCGGGACCTCACATTCGCGCCCAGCTGTGGGACCGAGAACAGGAATGTCCTGTGGGCAGAGCAGGTCGCACCCATTTGCAGAGCCCTGTCCTCAGGTGGTGAAGGAAAATGGTCACTCAGGCCGGAGCCTGGGCACTGCGACATTCCGTGCCCTGGGCCTCCTCCGGCTCCCACCCGAGGCAGTGCTTGGCCTGGGGGCAGAGGTCAGGTGCCAGGCCCCAAAGCCTCCTTCCAGGATGTCCCCTCTAGGCTGTGGCCCTCCCTCTCCACCTCGCGACCACAAGCTTCCTGGTTCTTCCTCCAAGAGCTCTCCAATGCAGGGACCTGCCCTCGGCGCCCTACGCCTTGGGATCCGGGAAGAACCGGTGCGCTACAGCTGGGTGCAAAACTCAACGTGACCCCAAGAACAGCGAAGAAAGATCGCCTCTGATCCTGTGAGCCAGGGGTGCAGACAGCTCTCCGCCACCGCTTGCCCTCCTTCCTCCTTTTCCCTGCGTGCTCCCGCCCTCCTTCTCCAGCCCACCTCTTGGGACGTCGCTGCCTCCTCCTCCCCATGGTCAGGCTGCCCACGGACCCCATCTCTATTGAAAGCTCAGATATTTTGTCCATCGTGAATTTTGTTGCATGAGTTTTGCTTTTTAAAGTTACTGCATTAAAATTGTGTTTCTTGATTACTGAAGGGTTTTTTTTTTTGCCTCCCCTTAAATTTTGGGCTCTCACCCTAGTCCCTGCCTGTCAGAGGGTTAAGAAGTTGATAGACATGATGTTGATGCTAAGCAGTAGAGCGAGGATTCTGAGGCAAATTTCTAGCTTCAAAAGCAGCCTCGCTGGTGCCATCACCTCAGGCACTACGCTGATTAAGTGGAAACTCCCTGGAGGGGGAAGAAAGCAGACAGTGGACGGTCCTCTGCTTCCCGTGAATGCCCTATAGGCAGGGGCCCATCCCTCCTGCCCAGACTCATGGGGCCTGCATGGACAGGGTACCATACAGCCAGGCAGGCGGCCCCAGCATGCTTCCTGACCTGCAGATTCTTAGGTGTTTAAAAAGAAATTCAAAACCAAATGGGACAACTTCCATAGGTGAGCAACCACAGCTGTCTTGCCGGCAGCGCCTTCCCCCTACAAAGTAGCGCCAGTGTTGGAGATGTCACCCAACTAAACATATAGTGATGGAGCATTTGGGGAGATGACCCGCCAACCGACTGCACCCTGTCCTCCCTGGTGATTGCTAGGGTCCGTCTGCCCTCTGCCTTTGCTCTTCAGGAGCCATAGTGGGGCCCTTTGGCTGTAACTTATCCATGGGGTATGCGGAGCTTCGGAAGATCAAGGTGAGGGAGACACAGGGAAGAGGTAGCTGTCCGAGGTCTCTGCCACCAGCTCCCATTGTGAGTCACCCCAGAAGCCACCCATGGAAGCTCATCTTATTTTTTGCCAAGGGCAAGATATACCCAGTAAGGGCTTGGGTGCCTATTCCCAAATGTCAGCGTGCTCCAGACAAGTTGAAGCATGCGTCGCACAAGGGAACAAAGATACAGGCGTCTGACAGAAGGTGGAGTGTTTGTTCACTCGTCCAGTGGTGTCTGGTCCTCACTCTGGGCTGGGTACTTTACAGGTTCCCAGAAACAGACCAGCAATCAGAACCCTAAAATTCCTGCCTTGGGCAACTCACTTTCTGGTGGGACACACTTTAATGAACATGCAAACACCACGAGAAATAGATATTATGACAAAGATGTGAGGAAACAAGGAGCAGAGATGGCAAACTCAACCTATTGGGGCATTCCTTCATTCTGGACCAGGCACTGGCTTATTGGTAGGGGTGTGGTTAGATAATTTGCATATGATCTCTGCCCATCAAGGATTCCAAGTCCAGCCAGAGATGTATCAAAAACCAGAGACATAAAAAAAAATGCACATTCATTCTCCTCAGCATTGACCTAAAATAACTCTTAAGATGTAGGGGCAGAATGGCTTAATGTTAAGTACAAGTAACACAGAACAAATAACTAATAAAAACCCTTGCAGAGGACAGTGTTCAGTCCAGCAGCAGAAACGGCGGTATGGAGCAAGCTGTGTTGCCTCAGTTTTCACATCTGTACACTATGGTTACTGGTGCCAATACCTACAGGAGTCTGTTGTGGAGACTAAATGGAGTAACGTCCCAGTGAGAGCAAAGGACTTCATAGGCATTGCTGTTAGCCAACTGCAAAACCTGGAGGATATCCTCCTTTTCAGTTTAGGGGCCATACAAATTAGAGCTGATCAAGACGTGTGTTCAAGAGCCCCAGATTCCACACTCAGAGGATGTAAGGAACAGCTTTCTCTCTGGGGTCAGGGAGATGCTGGGGGTCTCACTCCAGGGCTCACGTGCCACCAGGAGGAGGGGGCTGTCCCCGCAGATGCTGGACCACCCGCCTCTCTGCCGTGAACAGCTCACTGGAAAGGCTGAAGACCCACAACGGGCCTGTCTGCTGCATTTTCTCCTCTTAGCTCACGTAGTCTGAAGGTGCTTTGAGTACATTTCAAGCGCTGGATGCTAGTTTTTCAACGCATCACGAAGAGCTATTGCACATTCAGTATGTGCCAGGTGCTGCATTTGGGTGTTCCAAGAAATATGTAATGTTGATAATAGTATCGGTTGGGTAGCATTAGCATGTGCATTTTAAAGTTGTGGAAAATGAGACTCTGGAGGCTAATTCACTTGCACAAAGGCACATGGATAGTTTCACGGTGGAGCAGGGGTGACCCTGGGCCCTATAACCCAAGTCTTTTTGCTTCTCAACCTTAACCCCCACCCTTGATCGGATTCTAGCGCTAACTTGGTCGGTTTCCTGCTCTGGAAGCCGAGGCAGTCAGAGAGGGCTGGATTTCTCTGGTCTGTTTGTAAAGACAGGGTCACACGGGAAGCCTGTCTGTCTTTGTTGTCTGTCCCCCAGAACCAGGGACTTCATTCTTCTCAACATGGGCAGATGTCCATCCCCCTGGCTCGCAAAACCGAAAGGCCAGCCAAATCAAGTATTTCGGTGTCGCACTTGGACCGCGGGCCCAGTGGCCTTTATAATTGTTTTTTCTTCAATGGGTGTAATTACCCAGTAATCTGCAGGTTCCGCGGAGGCACCTGAGGCATCTAGGCGGTCGGCCTGGGGATCACACACCCCTTGGAGGGAGTCTGCATGGCTCACGGCCCGCGAACCCGCAAGTTTTGGAGACAGACTACCAGACAGCCACGTTTTTGAGGTTGGAAGTCAGACTTGTCCTTTGCTGGCCGGGTGACCCTGAGCTGTCTGCGCTGCTCTGAGCCTTTAGTTTCTCGAGCTGTGAAGAGGTGGCTTGAACGGCGCCCTGGGCGTGCGCCGTGCCCTGGGAACCGCGGCGCCAGTTGGGGCGATTCCACGGCAGGAAGCGGATTCCTCCAGCAACCGGGAGGCGCAGAAGCATGGAGCCCAGAGGTCTGCCAGGCGTTCTCCCCGCTGGCAATCGCTGGTTCTCTCCTACCAGCCCACCCCATCCTTAGTAGCCGTCGTTGGCCCCAGACCTTCACCTTGGGGACCACGGCGCAGTAGCCCGGCTCCACCTAGTTCCCTCACTGGGTGACTCTAGATGGGAGATTCCGACCCCTGAACACTTCCCAGGGTGACGCTATCGTGATCCCTGCGAAACACCGCATTTTTGGAGGGGCAGACCCAAACCCTTTTCTCCGCTCCGGGCACTCGCTCCCCCACCCCCCACCCCGGGACACACGCGACCCTCGCCCAGGACCTGAAGCCAGAGACGGTGCCCTGGGCTCCGGCCCACCTTCCCGGGGGCTGGGACGCAGATGTCCAAGTTAACGCCCTCGCTACTACCGGTCCCTGCTTAGTCGGCGCGGTGGCCGGGGCGCTGGCGGCGGCGGGGCCTTCTCTTGGCTGTGCTGCCATTTAATCAGGGCTATTATCAGACTCGGCTTGCAGGATGGCGCCGTCCGAGCTTTACCCCCATTAGCGCCAGGCAGGGTGGGGGCTGGGTCCCCAGACCGCCGCCGGCCGGGGCCGCAGCTGCGGCGCTTCAGGAGCGCTTTGGGGGAAAAGTCAAGGCGCGGTGTCTGGCGGCGGCTTGGGCCGTTTCCACCCAGCCTTTCTTAGGACGACAGTTTATTAGACTTCTATTTTCTGGCTACCAATTCGACCCTGACTAGTTCTGTGGCGTTGGGGCAAATCACCAAACTTCTCCGAGCCTCAGTCTCTCGTCTGTAAAATGGGGACTTAACTCCAGAGTGTCATGAAAATTAACGAAAATGTTGCACATTGAGTGTTACGCGGATGAGCTAACACGCACAAATGGTGTTATTACTACCGTTATTCTGTTATTTTTTTTGCCACACTGTATCTGCTTTTTAAAAAATTATTATTAAAAAGGACTTGCTGGGAAATCTTTTATTCATTCCTGACTCTGTTTCGCCTCGGCCACTAGTCACCTGTGTGGCTCTGGGCATTTTGTGGCCTCTCTGCGCCTCACCGGTCTCAGCTGTGAAGTGGACAGAACACCAGCACCTGCACGGCTGGACTCACCTGCGCGGTGATAAGCCGATTCTTGTAGATACTGAGCACAGGGCAGACTCCCTGGAAGCACAGGCTAATTGTTATTGTTTATTAGCAAAAACGTTTTTACAAACCACAGGCTTTAGATTTAAAAACAAAAATCTCCCCACAAGCAGCCCACTGCCTCGCGATCCTAAGGAATATTCTAGAGGCGAGGGGCTCAGTTCCGAGCTGAATGTAGGAGCGGCGGGGCGGAGCGGGGAAGGCCCGACGGTGGCTTCCAGCTCCAGCAGGTCCTCCCCGCGTTCCCATCACAACGCACTATTGACACAGCCATTGAAAGATAAAAGCTCAACAGCAAAATCAGTCACCATTGTTTTCCCATGGCTGCGAAAAGATTAGCGCTCCAGCAACCCCCGGATTGTCAGCCGTCCTTTCTAATCAGTGCCGTGTAATTAGCAAAGCGAGACTAATTATTAAAGCAACCTTCTAAGTAGTGAGTGTTTGCGAATGGTCCTTAAGTGGAATAAGCTGGGCACACAGCCCGACCCTGAAGGACTGCATTCAATGTCAGCCAGCTCTGGCCCCAGCTCTACAGTCTCCCCAAAAGCCTAGTCTGCCTTCTAGAATGACTTTCTTCCTCTAACATGCAAAGCAAATGGCTCATAATAATGGTTAACTGACTTCCAGTGTTTGTATCTGTCTGGTCATAGCCCAAGCACCCTACCTGTATATTTTACTTGATTATTTATCTCCCTTTTACAGATGAAGAAATAAGGCACAAAGAGGTCATGTAACTTACTGTAAATCACACAGCTAATAGGTGGTGGAGGGTAGGCTTGAACTCTTGTCCACCTTCTTCCAAAGCCCCTATGCCCCTGTCCAGAGGAAAGCAAAGAGAAAACTTCAGAAAATTCTCTGCTTCTAGCAGTGGGTGCACCCAGCAGTAGAGGCCACCATAAATTCCTGGCAGGGGCCTAAGGACCCTCACTAGTGAGGATCCCTTCTTGCCAGCCCCGTCTCCTTTGTGCCACAGTTTACTCTCTGTGCAAGGATTGCATGCTTCTTTACATCATATAACTGTGAGTTGTGCAGGATCGGAGAGAGTTAGGTTTGTAGTTATTAGTATGGAAAATCATACAATAATTAATAAATGCTTGTATAAGAATGAACCCTGTGTTTCACATACTCACAACTGTACACCTACTTTGAACCCATCCTATATTGTGTAACATTCAGTGAGACCTGTGTATGTCCAAGCAGTAGGTACTTGAATATACATCATTTCATTGTAAAATAAATTGGATAAATTTTGTTATAATAAATACTGTCTACGTCACAGGGCTTTTGTGATGATTCAGCAAGCCAAATTATTTGGAAATATTAAACGAGACTTTGTTAGAAATGACTATTATTTATTTGAAACATTCTGAAAAGATGATATCTTTAAACAGTAATTTTTCAATGTGTGGTTCCAAGTCTACTTGATTCCAAAGTGCCAAGGAATTCTGCGTATTTCTGGGCCACATCCAGGGTGACTGGATGCAGGGCCCCTGCTGCCTAACAGGGGTGGCAGCACTGGGGAGGAGTGTGCCTTGTTCCAAGCAACTCCTGAGCTTCCCCCGAGTCCTCACCGCACTGCAGTCTTCCTATTGGCCACATTTAGCTTTGGACTTGACCAGCGCAAAGAGAAACAAGAACTTACCACCTCTTCTGAGAAGCCATCTGTGATTAATCAAAAAGTCCCACACTGAAACCTATGACTTTCATAATTTCCTACCATACCCTTAACTGGAAGTGTGGCTTCTGGATGTGACATGTCTGTTGTTTCTTTCAAGGGTGAATAAGGGGAGGCCATGACCGACATGTACAACTCGAAAAGACAAAAGCCACCAGCAAGTCCCTCCTCCCCCGCCCAACCTACCCTCACCCCACACAAACCCATTATACCGAGGGCGCTGTCTGAGCAAGGTCCTTAGCTTGAAGTATTACAGTGGACACCAAGACATTTCAAAGTGTCTGGAAAGATGAGCAGAGTCACTAAAATTCACTCCTTCAAATTGAATGTTGAAGCCTCGGTCCAGAGTGACATACCCAAACTCACGCCACTGGTCAGGTCCTCGAACCCAGTTTGCCTGACTTTGAATGAACACTGACCTCTTTTTCAGGGGCTCTCCTCAGGAGTGGGGGAGCAGTCTCATTATCTAAGGCTGCTGCCCTAATTTATGCAAACACACCCTCTGAGTCGTGACCCACACAGGTTGGGCTCTTCTGTGACAATCACGGTGCCTACACGACGATTCTAAGAACGGGCCTGAGTTGTCCTTGGACCTGAAGGTGGGCTGACCTGCAGGATTGATTTGCTGTTTTATTTTGCGGGGAGGGGTGCAGTTTACCCATGACCTGATAACACGCAAGTATTAGAAACAAAACTTTAAGGAAGCGGAGTTGAGATAATGTGCTCATTGATTGAGATTTTACGTTGTGACTAATCAGAAACTCTTTTCGATCTACTTTAAACATAAAGGAGTTTGTTGGCCCACCCACTTAAATAGTTTCAGGATAGTTTCAGGTGACATGTGATCCAAGATGCAAAGGAAATCTTTATGTCTCATCTCTGGCTTCTTGGTGTTGTCTCTATTTTTAGGCAAGCTTGCCCCTGGGGTCACAAGGGGGCCGTCAGCAGGTCTCATGGTTACATCCTTTCTTGCTTTCCCCCATTAGTAAATAGTCTCTGTCCTTCCATTGCACCTGCAGAGAAAGGAGTCCAGGAACTGTCTTTACATCTCATTGGCCCTGATTTTGGATCATGTGCCTTGAACCCAAAACAATGATCCAATGATTAGGGCACACTGGCGTAGCCAACTCAGGGCTCCGCCCCCCGAGGCTGGGGCTAGTGGAAGCCCTCCCAAACCAGATGACTGTGACCAGGAAAGGGGTGACTTCATTGAGGAAAAATGAGATTACTATTGGCCATGCGTGGGCTTGGGAAACCTTGCTTAAGGACACTTTGTTTTTCTTTCCAGGAAACCTGGATTGTGTTTCCCAAATGAAGCTGTGCAGGACACAGGTTGCTCCAGACGTTGCCTGTTTTTGTACATTCTGAGAGCCAGAAGTGGCGTTCACGTTTTCAAATGATTGGGAGAAAAAACCATAAGAAGGATATTATTTTGTAACATGAAAGTTATTTGAAATTCTGATTTCAGTGTCCACAAAGTTTTGTGGCAGGGGTTGGCAAACTTTTTTCTATACAGGCTCAGACGGTAAATATTTAGGCTTGTGGGCCATGTGGTCTCTGTCACAATTATTCTGCTCTGCCACTGTGACACCCTAACAGCCATCGACAATATGTAAACAAATGACTTTGGCTGGGTTCTGATACAATTTTGTTTACGCACACGGAAATTTGAATTTCACATAATGTTCATGTCACAAAATATTTGCTTTGATATTTTTGAGCCACTTAAAAATGTGAAGATCATTCTCAGCTAGTGGGCTGTATAAAAATAGGTGAGTGGCCAGATTTGGCCCAAGGACCATCCTTGGCAGACCCCAGGCTGACTGGCTGTTTCTACAGTACCCAGGCAGAGCTAGGTAGCTGTGACAGGAACCACGTAGCCCACCAAGGCCAAAATGTTTACCAGTTGGTTGTTTGCAGACAAGGTTCGCTGCCCCTTACTCTAGAATGGTACTTCTCCAGCTTTCATTTGCACACAGAGCACCCGGGGATCTTATTAAAATGCAGAATCTGATCCTGGAAGTCTGGGTCCATCCAGAGGGTCTGCATTTGAACAGTTTCCGAGGTGGCTTTTTCAGTCATTTTTCTCAGGATGGTCTCTATCAGAAACCTCAGAGGAACTCCTCTCTTGCCCCACCTGCGCTTGAACTAGAATCATTTTTGCAGGGGGATTTGCATTGTTAAATAAGCAGATTCTTTCTGAGAACCTTTGACTTGGTGCTCTAACAGAGGTTCAGGGACCAATTCACTGAGGACTGAGTAGCAGCCAAACCATTGACCTCGGAGCTGGCGGGACTTTGGTGGGGTTTGTCCAACAAAGGATGAGTACTGTGTTTTTTAAAATGCCATGAATCATCTAATTATTTAGCATAAAGACTTTTTGTTGTTGTTGTTGGTTAATCTCCAGGGAGCGAATGCTGTTTATAGCATCTTGATTTCACCTAAAGACAGTGATTTAGGGATATTGATTGCAAGCAAACTGGTACCCTCCCCCATTTTAGCTATGCATTTATGACCTTCAGGAGCTATCTGTGCACAGATAGAATTAAAGAGCAGGATTGGGTTTTCATCTATTCTGCATATAGTAGCAAGGCAAACTTTCTAGAAAACTCCATTCGACCCTTTCTCTGTTGACTTCCTTTTTACTTCTTCCCTTCAATCTTCCCTTGACAGCCATCCATGTTGAGTTTTTTATTTTTGTTTCTAATTTTAGTAAACTTCCAAAGAATGAACCTCCCAAACACAAGCAGCTTTTATATTAGAGCCAAGAAAAAAATGGGGAATGGAGAATCTTTACCAGATGTGGGCTTCGCGGCTTACAGAATCGGAATCAAAACTCAGGTACTAGACAGACAGCAGGGAACAGCCCACCTGCCAGCCCAGGGAGGTGGGGCCTGGGCAGCTGTGGAAATGGGATTGTCTTGTTGGCTCAAACAGCATTCATGACACCGCAGGTCACCTGAGCGGAAAAGCACCGTTTGTTTTCTTCCTTTTTGTACTTGCCAGTGACTCAAAGCCGGCTTCATAATTCAATGTGTGCACTTGGTCATACAGTCCAGGCCTGGCAGTGCTGCCAGCTGCTGGGAGAGGGATGGGCCCCGTGAATGAGGAGGTGGGTAGCAGGGGACTTTCAATTCAAAGGCTGCCTAGAAGTCCTGGGCATCTTGAGGGGTGACTGATGTATTATTAATTTAAGTTTTAGCTGCTTCATGTTGGACCCTGATGGGTATTTTTGTTTTCATTAAAATTAGCATAAAATTTTCTTTTTATTAAAATTAGCATAAAATTTTCTTTTTGTTCAAATTAAAATTGTTATTCTCATTAAAAGATATTCTCTTTTCCTAAGAAATATAAGCTTAAAAGTGGATCCCCCAATCCAAGTCAAGCTTCTAGAAGACGTCAGTCTTGACCAACTATTTAACCAGTAGACCAAAGCAAATGATGATGATATTTTTGAAGGGATATCTCAAATGTTCTTAAATAGTGAAACTCTTATTTAACCAAGTCATGCTGATAGAAAAAAGCAACATTTTCCTTAAAAAAAAATCCCATGACAACCATCCCAAATGCCTCACTCGTCAGGGCTGGGGATGGTGGATACACAGAGCCTTCAACCCTTGACTCAGGGCTTACCATAATGCAGAATGATTAGCCTTCTAGCTTAAAAGGCCCCAGAGTAAAAGAAACCTGAAAATGAAAATCCCCCTAGACCTCTTAGAATAAATTACGTGGATTTGCTAAGTACACAGACTGGCCCTCTTAAAAGGGAGATAACCACTTAACTATTGCTTTGGAAAGAGAATCCATGAGGCCAATTGCGAGTCTTATTTTACATTAGTGATTTTTACACTGGTAAAATAACCACGTTGGGCCCTTCACAAGGTGTTGCTTTAGAGCAAAAACCACATGAATTTGGGATCTGTTTACATTTCAAAGATAAGGCAGCTAAGTGTAGTGAAGAGCCTGCCAGACTAGGAATCAGAAAAGCAAATTCTCCTGACTTCTGAGTCAGCTCAGCAGGTCTGTGAGTGGCAGACATGTCCATCCTCAGAAAACAGAGAAAAATGTCTGCTCTGCATTCTTCGTGGTATTTTTTTTCCTTCTGGTATTATGGTGCTTTTGTGAGATACAAACGAAAGAGAGGATATAACATTCCCCTTTGAAAATGATGAATGCTAACAAAAAGCATTTTGGAAGGTTGAAGTAGGCTTATGGAGGATGTCACATCTACACAGTTACTTTAACATCACATTGTGTTCCATTTTCCTCTTTCCCCTCCTAGCCTTAGTTTTCTTGGTGAAAATTATATATACAACATTAGAAAGGGAAGGAACCTGATCTTTCTTGATGACTGATTCTAGAACCCTGTGATAGCCGGCCCCCAGGACCGTCCCCAGTGAGCCCCACTCCTGGTATCACACTCTTGTGTAGCGCCCTCCTGTACTATGTCATGGTTGGTCTGTGTGACCTCAGAGCACAACCCAGGTGAGAGCGCATCACTTCCACAATTAGGTTATAAAGTACTGAAGCTTCCCTGTCTGTCTCTCTCTCTTTCTGGTTCTCTCTCTTCGATTTCTCTGCCTCTCTCTCTCTGGGAGAAGCAAGCTACCGTGTTCTAAGTAGACTTCTACACAAGCCCATGTGGCTGGAAAGTGAAGTCTTCTGCCAACAACTAAGTTTAGAAGCAGATCCTCAAATCAAGTCAAGCTTCTAGATGATTTCAATCATGACCAACTAGAAATGTTCTACAGGCAGACCTTGGAGATATTGCAGGTTTGGTTCCAGACCACTGCAATAAAGCAAGTATCACAATGTAATGATTCACATGAGTTTTTTGGTTTCCTAGTACATATAAAAAAGTTATGTTTAGCCCTGGCTGGTGTGGCTCAGTGGATTGGGCGCCAGTCTGTGAACCAAAGGGTCGCAGTTTTGATCCCCAGTCAGGGCACATGCCTAGGTTGTAAGCCAGGTCCCCAGTAGGGGGCACATGAGAGGCAATCACACATTGATGTTTCTCTCGCTCTCTTTCTCCCTCCCTTCCCCTCTAAAAAAGTAAATATATAAAATCTTTTTTTTAAAGTTATGTTTACACTATACTGCATTATATTAGGTGTGCAATAGCATTTGTGCAAAAAAAAAAGGTACAGACCTTAATTAACAAATACTTTTACTGCTAAAAAATTGCTATCATCGGCTGAGCCTCAAAGTGTTGTAATCTTATTGCTGCTGGAGGGTCTTACCTTCAATTTGGGAAAAAAACACAGCATCTGGACCTGGCCAGTTGCATGAAGTATCATCCCATTCACCAAAAGGTTGTAGGTTCAGTTCCCTCTCAGGACATATCCTAGGTTACAGGTTCGATCCCCAGTCTTGGCATGTACCAACCCCAGTCTGGGTGAGAACAGAAAGCAACCCATTGATGTGTCTCTCTCACATCCATGCCTCTCTCTGTCTCTCTCTTCCCCCTCCACACTCTCTCTCCCTTTCCCTCTCTCTAAAAACAATGAAAAAACGTCCTCAGGTGAGGATAAAAACAAAACAAAACAAAACATGGTATCTGCAAAGTGCAGCAAAGCAAAGTGCAGTAAGACGAGGTTTCCCTGTACACGTTGATGTACTGATGTGGGTGGCGATTACACGGACGCATAATCAGGTAAAATCACTTGAGCTGTACACCTATGATTTATGCACTGTACTATATGTGTATTATACTTCCAATTTTTTTAAAAAACATCATTCCAAGGCAAGTCTTATTACTATAGTAAGTCTACCAATTTGGATCCAGATCTCCCTCCTATATCCAAGAGTAAGAATTAATAAATGGAAAACTTATGAAATAAAGGAATTATTATTACCTTTATATGACTCATAAACTGATCCAAGGCAGACTGATATGTTTAGTTTAATGTCGGGGTCATGGTAAACGCATAGTTTTAGTCGACTCCAGTGGTCAGGAAAGGTATTTTGTAAAACAAGCTTGTGTGAAGTGACGACACAATTTACTTATGTGAATCAATCTTATGCATCAATAGGGCAATAAAAACTCCAGCTAGATCACCCTCATGGTCCATACACCCTCATATTATAGTGCAAAATATAATAATTAACAATGATAGACAATACATTAAAAAGAACACAGATGATTTGGGCATTAAAGGGAATGGTCACAGCAAGGTGACACGTCCTAGAGGATGGGGGAGGTGGTGTGGGAACGTAGTTTGGGAAGGCTTCCTAGAGAAGGTCTGGAAGAGTGGAGAGGAGTTCATGACCCAGCTAAGGAATGAAGCCGGCTAGTGGATAAAACAAGAGTTCCTTTCTCAGGTGAGAGAGAGAGAGAGTTAGGGAAGTGAGGGGCGTTCTCCACACTATCGGATATGCCGAACGCAACTCTGACCACAGTTGCTGAGAAAATGAAAGCAGAGCTGTGTGTACGCAGCTGCAGTAGAGAGAGTCACTTCACACATGGTCAGGAACTCCAAACGGGGAAATGAGTGACTCAGATTATGTTCCTCGTCACGTGGCCACATTGGCTCGGGCCAGGAGCTGCCTGCAGAGAGAGACGTGGCTTGCCCCGAGAGCCAACGTGGAGCTGAGGAGAAGGCAGACTCAGAGTGGAAGGCCAGGCCTTCCCACCATGAGAATCTGGGCAGCAACCTAGCGGAGCCTGTCTTCCTCCAGGTCTGGGCCTGGATGACCCCTCTGGAGGAGGGGAGTGGTTTCTGCCATGCCTGGAGCAAGGTGCTGTGTGGATGTCTCCTCTAATCTGTTCTGATGACAGGGCTGGTGACCTTCCGTGGCACACTGATTCTTTAAGGAAAGAAAATTATAAAGTGCAGAAGCCTAAACAATCCAGCTCCCAGGATTAGTAGACCATGTCCAGCCTTCACCTTGAATCCTTCATCTTGTTCAGTTTCCCATTAACACGAGACAAGGTATTAAGCAGGTCAGGGTTTTGAACCAAAGACCGTGTGCTTGCTTTTCTTTACAGGCCCATTACTGCAGGGTAGTTAAAAGCCTCACTCCACAGCTTCATGTGCAGCTGAAGAGGCCAAAAGGAAATCTGAAAGGGATTTTCAGAGAGACACGTGTGGCCTGGAGAGAGGCGCTCATGGTGTTCATGTGAAGCTACCTGGATCCAGTCCCCTTTCAATAGCATGTCAGGAGGCGCAGCCTACCTGATGAGATCTGACAAGCGTATGCTCCAGAGGAAGCAGAGGGGAAGCTCTCCGTTCATATGACTAATTAGATGGACTTCACGCTGGGTTGCTCTTTTTTGATGCGGGTCCTGGTCCTAATTGTCAGTTTGCTCCTTGGAAAAGTGAGGTTGAGTTCAAATGCTTATGTGTCCTGTTTTCTTTTAGCATTCCTGACCTGAAACTGATGCAGGGCGACAGGGAACAGACGGGAAAGAGACCCCTCCGTGCACTCAGAGTAAACCTTTTCAAGCTCCCCATGAGGAGGACTGGACTGCAGGGAGCAGCTGCCTGGCTGGCAGCAGCTGGGGTTCCGCCCAGGAGAGCGCTGGCCTCTGCAAGGGTCAGCTAAGCCCTGGTGAAGAGACCAGGGATGCCTATTGGCCAAGTTGGCTTGGGTAGCTCTCCAAAGGCCAAAGCAGTGATTGGCCAGATGTAGCAATGTATGAGTGGGGATAACCCTGGGGGATGGGATGCCAGAGACTGATGGCAAGAATAGCTGCAATTCCTTGCCCTTCCCCGCCGCCGTGCCCTTCCCCCTATCAAGAGGTGGGCTCTGTTTCCCTGCCCTGAACTCTGGGCTCCTTTTGGCATGGACTAACTGAACGCGGCGGAAGTGAGTTTATATCAGTTCCAAGCCCAGATGGCCAGAGACCTGAGCACTTGCATTATTGAGAGAATGCCATGTGTCCACATGGAAGGAAGAGAGGTCGCGTGAGCAAAGGTGAAGCATCTCACTGGAAGCCACCCTGGACATTCTGGGCCCAGCTGGCCTGCCTCCTGATGGCGACACATTCGAAGACCCAGCCGTGTTCAGGTCAGCCTAGCCCGACTCAGGCTAGGAGTGCCACTCTGTAAACTTATGAGGGAAAAAAGCTCATTGTTTTAAGTGATTAAACTTCGGATGTGTGTGTGTTAGTTCAAGTCCTATGAGAAGCAGATGCCCAGATGGCATGAGTCGTCCTGGAGATTTACTGGATGAAGCACCGTTGAAGAATAAAGAGGAGGGAGACAGAGGAGGTAGGGAGAGCCTTCAGACTGAGACACAGGTCTGACCTCCATGGAAGAAAGGGGGAAGGGGTGACTAGGGAGTGTCTCAGACTGTAGCACAGGGCTAAGGAAGTTCTGGCCCGCCCGATGGGGAGTCTTTGCACCAAAGACATTGGGAAAGGAACCCCACGTCCCACAGAAGCAGGCCCGTGTGGTACCCCCACTGTGGTCAGTGAGTGAAGTGTGGCCTCACTGACCTGGGGATGGGTCCAGAAGGACAGCACCTGGGGCTGTAAATCAGTTACACTCCCCACAGCTGGCGGTCTGAGGGGCACAGGTTGGTTTGTTACGCAGCATTGGCAGGGCAACAGATAACTGATACATGTGGGGCAAATCGATTCCAGTGCCTCCAGAGATTTTTGTTGTGTCTGAGCTGGACCTGCCTTCACTGTAACACATCTTTTTGACTAAAACTAGAGTGGAATCTTTTCCTTGAACAACGTCGAAGTTTTAAAATGTTCTTGGCCAACTGTAGCATGTAGGCTTTGAGTGTCCTAAGAAATTTGCAACAGACCCACCCCCTTAGAGGGCATTATTTTATTCATTATTTTGCCCAAGAAGCAAAATAATGTCACACAGTGTCCTCCGTGGCATGCCAGGAGGAAACAGAGTCCTTGGCTAACAGGCTTTTAATTACCTAGATTTGAAATTGGCTTCAGCCTGTGAGATAAAATTTATGGACTATTGTTGTTGATGGCAAATCCTTTACATAATATGTGGCCTCGATTAGCATGCCTCATTATTATTGTTTTTATAAGGCAATTTAATTACTAAGCATTTGTAATCACTGCTATTAATTGGCTTTTTATAGATATCTTGGAAGAAGATACAACCTCAGATTCAATTAACATTTATGGAACTTCTTGATGGGCTAGGCACTTTGCCAAAGACAGAGTTCACTGAATTCGCACCAAAACCGAGGCAGGTGCCTGTCAGCCCCATTTATCTCAGTGACCACACTGCTGGTAATGTGACCACAGGCACCCAGTGGGGTCCTCTGACTTCATAATTCATGTGCTCAGCAAACACTCATTGAACATCTACAGTAGTCTAGGAGCTATGCTATTTGAAGGTAATACAAACACAGCTCCTGCTCTCAAATTGTCCACAGATTGGTAGGGGAGACACATCACATTTGCATATTCTCAGTGACATGCATGCTATGACCAAGGGAGGCACAGGGTGCTGTAGACACATTAGTGGCACTTTTATGGGCTGAACTGCATCCTCCCCAAATTCATTCATTTAAGTTCTAACTACCATTACTTCAGATGTGACTATATTTAGAGTTAGGGCCTTCAGAGAAGTACTTAAGGTAAAACAAGGTCATGTGGTTGGGTCCTAATCCAAAATGACTTGCATCCTTACAAGGAGAGAAGGCCAGCCACAGACACAGGGGAGAGACCATGTGAAAACACGGTGAGGAGGTGGCCGTCCTCAAGCCAAGGAGAGAGGACTTGGGAGACACCAAATCTGCCAACACCTTGATCTCAAACTTCTGGCCTCCAGAATTGTGGGAAAATAAATCTGTTGCTTAAGCTACCTCATGTGTGATATTTGTGATTGCAGCCCTGGCACACTAACACAGCACCCGGCCCGACCTGGTGGGGTCAGGAGGAAGCTGTCACAGCAGCACATCGAACAGGGAGGCGGCGGGAGGCAGGAGTGCGAACACTGTCCTGAGAGCGGGAGACATGGCCTTTAGTCCCTCCTTGGCTACGGAGTCACTGAGTACCCTTCGCAAGTCCCTTCCTCTCTCTGGACATCGGTTTGCTCCTCTGCGAAATGAGGGGCTAAGCCTGGAAGAGTGTTTCCCAACATATGTTTCATGGAGTTTTGATCCCTTCAGACACTTCCCAGAAAAGGGGGAACTCAGACACATTTGGGGACACCCCACAAACCTTCCTCTTGGGGATTTAGAACACAGAGCCGCACGTTGGGGGACCTGAGAGGTCCTGTGGCAAAAAGGTGTTTTATGTAGAATTCACCCAACTTATTCAGGCACAAAACTCCATTTCCACTGCACATTATCAGTCCTACGTCTCCCAAGAACCCATTTTGGGTGACTTAGGTCCAAGTGCCCCATCTCTTTATTTTTCAATTCCAACACTTACTGACCAAATAAATACATAAAGTATTTAAAAATCTCAAGTGTGAAATCTTCAGAGGTTAGGGGTTAGACCTGCCACTTAAATAAACTACCTATCTGGAGGGGTAGTTCTAACACCAGAGACAAGTGGAAAAGAGATGCATTTGTTGGGTTTATGTTCTCCCACTTGATACTTTTCTCTTCCTTTCTAATATTTAAACCTATTTTTTTTCTTGTCCTCTTTCTTTAGCAAAAAGTAACTGGACAATGTTGAGTAATCGTGGTGATAGCGGTGATCCATGGCTTGCTTTTGACTTGAATGCAGATGCTAGAATGTTTCACCATGGGTGTTGAATGGTGAAATGGGTGTTGGCTGTTGATGTGAGAAAGCTTCCCTTTTGTATGTTAAGGAAACACCTTTTCATCTCTAGTTCTTAAGGACTTTTTAACATGAAGAGCTATTAACTTTTAACAAAATCTTTTTTGGCTTCTATGGGGATAATTATATCATCTTTTAGTTTTGACTTATTAATTTAATAAATGACATTAATTGATAAAATTACCCTTACATCTTAGGGTAATGGTACCTGGGTCATGATCTAGTGTGAGGCACTAATTTATTTTAGAATGTCAGCTGAATATAATTGCTGACTCTCAGCTGACTGTAATTAGATGCATATATTACAAAAACACTTAAAACAAAACAGATTTGTGCTATTGATTATTTCACCAAATTATGCCAGCATGCTTCGGTTTGTTTACATACCCGAGCTGCCCAGCTCTGGTTCAAGGCAATGCCAGTCAACTGTTAATCTACTGGAATGTTCGGTGAGCATGCACAGAGGCTGACGAACCATGCACGGTCTCCAGAGAGGGTCTTCTAAAGAAAATTCTTCCATGCAAATCTGTCTGTATATATTAGTTGTAGGAATAACAAATGTTACAAAAAGAGTTGTTTTTTAAAGTCGAATTATAAAATGAGACCATGGAAAAGGGATTTTTTAAAAGGTATGTTAGTGATTACCTTTTGCAAATTCTCTATTAACCACTCAATAAAGTATTTATACATAAAAATCCTTCTTCTGACACACATCTCCAGTCGTAGCTGTGAAAACATCACATCTGATCTCCATGAACAAATGCATGCACCTGTTCCTTGTCACAAGATACTAGCTAAAAAAATGTGGTATCTTATCTGAACTTTTTCTCAGATTGACTTTTGGAATATGTTAACAACAGAGCTGGACTAATTATTGTGAGAAAGTGGAAAAAATCATGAGGACTGATACTCTATATCTCTTATCTTAACGTAAAACAAAGCAAAGAAAGTAAGACACCAAGGGAAATGGCATGGGGCTGATTTATTTGACAGTTAACCAGCTTACTTCAAATTTATTGTTGATTTAAATACTTATTCGAATCTTAATAGTAATGCTCAGATACACATCAGTAATGGATTATTAATTTATGCTCATTTCAGCAATGTTTGTCAACCAGGCTTTGGAACCTTGAGAAAAACATGTGTGAAGTTCAGGAACAATGTTAGCGTCTCGATTTGTCTGACAACTGGAGCGATAACCACAGTGCTCAGCCCGCGTGAAAGCTGAAACTATGAGGAGACACCTGCATGGCTTTTCCAATCCCGGGAATTCTTGGGCAGCCCTTCTGCTAACAGAGGAGCATGACTCAATGGGTCACAGGATATCAGGGCTGAAAGGGAACCTGATTTGCTGTCGATCGCTCGGGCAGCTTTATCAAGCACAGCCCTTCCCGTTGGGGGGCACCACTGAATGCACGAAAGAGAAATAAAATGCCGTATTGAGAAGAAAAGTCTTAGGGAAGAGCAGAGCGGTAGGCAGCACACCTTGTACAGGCAGACCATGTCTGTGGGCCATGCTAGGGCCATGCTCCTAGTCGAGAGTGACAGACTGGGCGTGAACTTGGAGATCCTGTTCCTCTACCAGTGAGTGGCCGAGAGCTTGGAGGACAGCAGGCAGCCTAGGTGCTCAACTGTCTCCTTTCTTTGTCCCGGGTCCCTGGGAAGAGTGCATTTCCCAAACTCGCTGGTGGATCAGAGTTCTGGGACTGCCCCGTGGGAAGTGAGCACAAGGGGTGAGCACCGTTTTAAACCTGGAAAAATCCTCTTCTCTCATTCATTCTTTGATGCAAAGGATCCTGTGGTGGACTTGGGAGGTCCTAGAACGTGGAAGAACTGGCATCCTTACAGTATCACCTTGGTGGCTAGATACCTGGTTGGACTGGGGCCTGGGCGAGAAATACAGTGGGAGGTCAATAATGTTTGAGGAGCTGTTGGTTGCAGCGGCTAGTGGGACTATCCTAATACACTGATGCTGCAATCTGATGGTAACAAAGCTGAAAACAAGACTTCTAATATTCTGTCCTTGCTCTTAATTATACATCATCTTTGAGGCTGAAATTATTTATCTTCACAGACCCCCCATGGAATGTTTTCTTATTAAATACCAGCAGGAAAGGGGAAGCTTAACTTTTCAAAGCTGAAGTGACAAGCTGTGGACATGGTCCTGTTAGAGTTGTCCATTTCTGTCACCGTAGCCTGTATTTTTATTCCTTCAGGATAGAAACTGACATCTTGGATAAAGTTCAGAAATATCCTCAGGACCAGCCTGCCTGGTAGGGATCTGAGGTTCTTTGAGCCACAGGAACTATTTTGGAGTTAGTTCTCTTGCGGCGGTTAGAGGCAGGAAGTTCATTCCTGGGGTGGAGGAGAAGGGACTTGCTCTTGGGCACTGAGATATGAAGAGAGCATCACGGAGAAGCAGCAGGCTGACAAAGACATTGTAAGAACAGTGCCCATGGATGTACCCAGGGAAAGTGGTCACAAGAAATCAGCATGGTGTGATGAATTACACGTCATTGTTCTCCCCATCGAGAACCCCACTGGCATCTCCAGGAGGACAGGCCTTCTCAGGGGGAGTGCCCTAAACAGTGTGGAACCTTTAGCTGCCTACTTCTCAGGCCACTAGCACCCCTGGCTACGGCTTAATAATCAAATAGGCTCCTACGTACTTCTAAATGCTTCCTAGGGGGACAACACTGTCCCTGACGGAGGACCACTGGTTGATGTGCTGAAGCCCAGGATCTAGACTGGGCTTGGCTACTACCCCACCATGGGTCCTCGCACAAGCCTTTTTATGTAGATCTGAGGAAGTAAGAGGATCAGAAGTTCTTTAAGATCCCTTTCAGCTCTCACATTCACCACATCTGTAATTTTTAAGTAAAAGAAATATAACCAGCTTCCCTGGAATCTAAAAAAGAGACTAAGTTTACCCTCAAAACCAGAGCAAAAAGCTAAGTTTGAGAGGATTTTTCCCAAAGAAATAAAACTAAGGCAGTGAATGTCAGGTGTTTCCGGCCCTTGGGACGAATGCAGATCTTTTTCCTCCTTACTTTCCCCCCCAAGAAACCGTGGCTCATTTTCACTGATATTGGGTGGGAATGGGAAGGAGACCCAATAAAAAGGGAGAGAAAAAGTTTCATGACTTTACGCGAGTTTGATGAGAAATAATTTATGATGTCATGGCTTGCCTCCCGTTTATTTCATTTTTAACATCCCCTTCCCTCCTGCACCTTAGTCGCCCCTCCAAGAGCCAGGCTTTTATCACCGGGGTCATTTGATAAAAGTCCGACTTGGTCGTGTGACACTGCAAAAAGGATCTGTGTACCCAGGAACATTCTCACCATCTCCAAAGTATCCAATTTTCGTGTCACTCGCTCGGTAGAAACGTTTCCCCTCGGGGTGTTCTTACTCACTTGAGTGCTTTAAGTCTCTATTAATACACTTATTTCAACCAGACCTTTAATCAATATTTCATGGGCTGTGCTGAGAAGACCCACTTAATCTCTTTAAGTCCCTGCAGGTGTAGGAGTGAGAGAAAGCACAGTCCCCAGAAGACGGATGTCATTTACACACAAATGAAGATGTCCTGATCGATCATGAGCGTGTTGGGGTAATAATACTTGTGATGAATCACGAGCAGGACGGGGACAAGGCACTTGATGTTTTACAGGATGGGACTCCGGGACCCTTAAATATCTATCAGAGTCCCATCACTAAAGGAGTCAAGGATAACCATTGCTCTTGGGCAAGGGAAAGTATTTGTACAAATAAAATGACATGAAGAACCAAACCAACGGGGGCACAAATGAGGTGATTCTTTGTAAATGCAGATATTCCAAAGAGATCACAGAGCTGTGCTCCCCATGGCACCTTGTTCTTGCTCTTGTTTCACAGATGAAATACGCTCCTGAAAGTTTTGGAGGATACTAATGAAAATTTTTAAATTTCTGTGTTTCGTAACTTTGGTTTTCTTCAACATTGATCATCCTGTCTGTTTATCTTGGCTTCTTCTCTGTTACTTCTGGGTTTTTCTCAAACGTCTGATGATCTTTGATAGCTCACTGATACTCATGAATGAAGGACCACGGTGATGGGTATTGGAGGTTGGTGTGCATTTCTGTTTTGTGAGAGTCTGTTTTTGTAATAGGTTTCTCCCTGTCTAGAAGACATAGCCGCAGGTTGAGCCTGCTGATGGGTATGTTTCTGTTCATCGCAGAAAAGGCAGACAAGCTGGGGTCTCACAGCTCGTCAAAATGACTTAGACTTGACCTTGCTACTAGAGTATTTCAGTGTTTTTATTTCTGGAAGAGCCACCTTTTTTCCCCACCCACGTTTCCCACAGGGCTGTTACATAGGACTAGAATTTTCGAGAGTGCTATTGTACTTTTCTCTTTCCAAACTCAAACAAACAAACACACAAAAACCCAGTAGTGCACTGTCTCCCTGTGGCCCCCAGAGGGGACTGACCACCATTGGAAGTGTTCTCAGGGCTTTGCCCCGGGAACATCACCACCCCCGTGTACAGGGGGAGGGGGGGCAGCAGACCTGGCTGCGCAGCAGGCAGTTTCTTACTTGTCCTGAGGGTGACCCGTGGCCAGGGTTGCCACCAGGTCCATGTCTGTGTTCTCTGAGTGGGAGATTCTAGAACTCTGGGAAAGAACAGCTCTCTCCTCTGAAATAGCCTTCCCCCCACCCTCCTCTTTTGTGTTGCAGTTTGTTCTACCCCGGTGTTCTGATTAATCTGACCTTATTAGTTTTCTAACTTCTGGGAAGCCCCGCAAATGTATGTGGTCTACTAGCGATATTCCTTCCCGCTTCTCAGGTTGTTATGGATTTATTTTTAATGATAGACTTGGTGCCATTTCCAACAGAGTCTGGCAGAGGGAGGAGGTAACGTGTGTGCTCAGCCTGCCATATTGACATGGAAGTCTTCTCCTATTTTTGATCCACAGTTCAGGTTCTACGGGCTCTTCAGATTTTACTTCAATTACCTCTTAGCTTCAAAATAAAGTCTCTAAGGCAGTAATTTTCATCCTAGAGATCAGTGAATCCCTGTGCTCCTAAATAGGTCCTAATCTACTCTTTAGGGGATTTCAGAATAAAGCCCTTCAAAAATATTTGTCATGTTCTACTTAAAATGACAATGAACAACTAAAAATAGATAAATAAAATACAAATGTACATGCCATTCAGGAAAACTTCATGCAAAGTGACTTTTCCCCAGCATTATATTCGGAGACATTTAAACACACAGAAAAGTTGACAGATTTATACAGCAACCCCCGCCCCCCACATACTTAGTTTTGACAGTTACGTTGAACTTCGTTCACTGTATGCCATGTTTAGCCTCTCCTTTTCTCATCAATAGATTCTTATTTTTTAAAAATATATCTCCAAGGAAGTTGCAGTCATTAGTGTGTTTTAGAAGGTACTTTTAAAATGACAATACATTTTCTCTGATTCCCTTCCCCTCAGTTTCTTTCTCTTTCTGTCATCACATTCTCATCAGGCGAGCTTGCCCCTGGACATCAGGCCTCCCCTGTTTTGTTGGCTCACTGGGGTTGAGATGTGCAAACCACAGTTAAGGACCGGCACAAAGCTTCCCTGTTTCGGAAAGCCTTCTCTGATAGAGTGGGTTAATCCTGTCCTGTGACCTTGGAACACTGTGGGCAGACCTCTGCTGAGCTACTTGTCAGATTGGTACTGTGACTCTTCTCTGACTGCATGTCTCCTCTTTTGACCATAGGATCCTGTATATGTGTGTGTTTGCTTGTGTGGTTGTGGGAGACGGTGAGTAGAGACTGGGTCTTATTTACCTCTGTGTCCAAGACCTGAAGCCATTCCTAGAACATACTGAACGAACAGATCAGTGGATGAACGAGTGAATCAATGCTTGCCTGCTTAGGCTGGATGAATGAGCTCAAAATTGGTTTTGTGATCATTGCTTTGGGATTAGTTTAGTAGGTTACATCCCACTGATTGCTTTGCTTAAGGATGTTTGCAGACCACAAGACTGGTGTGGTTTGGTGTAGTGCCTAAAGAAGGTAAGAAGATGGCCCAGGTGAAGTCCCATACACGATTTCAGATTTCAGGCCTCAAAGTCAAGGGTGGATGTCACTGTGTGAAAACAGAATCTATTAAGTTGCAATTGCACATTCATGGAAAAACCTAATGCCATCTGCATTCTGCTTTGCCAGTGTCGTCAGAAACTTTTCATATTTTTTCAATTAGAAATAACAGAGGTCATACCATTGTAAAGAAATTGTTTCTCATTTTTACTTTCTCTCATTTTTAGAAAACTTCCCAAGGATTGTTTTAGTAACTGAACTAGCACCACCATCTCGAGAGCTGGAGTAACACCCGGCCTCTTGGCCCACTTCCGAATGTTACATCTTTCTCGGAGCACAGGTTATTCAGAGCCACCCACCCTAAGGAAACACAGGGCAGGTGTTAAACAATGCCCGACCTTTATTGATGGACTATGACGTGCTTGGTGCTGTCCTAGGCAATCCACATTGGTGGCTTTTGTCTGGAATGGCCTCCAGCTGAGGGACAATTGGTTTGGGGGACTGAAGTCCCTCCATGGAACCACCTCCATGGCTACTCATGGCTTGTGGTGGGAAGCTAAGGAACACTGCCTCCCCTTTCATATTTGTCTTCATGATTCAGCAACCTACTCAAGAGCAGTGCCAGCCAGCGAGGCCCACAGTGGGTGCTGGGTTCCCGTCAACATTCACTGTTCAAAAACGAAAGCACTTCGGAGAACTCACTGGTGGACAAGACCCAGGAAAGACCTCTTGAGTCCAGTTTTTGCTTTGGTTCAAGTCACAGATCCCGGATGTTTAAGACAAAGGCCACAGATCCACCCCTCTTCATTCTCCTGGGTCTTCACAGCCCTTCTGCAACCCGGGGAGCGCATCTGACAGCACATAACAAATGTGGCCCAGCGGGGGATCAACACCACCATGGGGGAACCTCACAGTCTGCAGTCAGCAGTCCTTCCTGAGCCCCATACACCTGCAGGGCCTCCCCTGGAAGGCCTCCCTGTCTCCCCATCTTGTCTCAGGACTCGAAGGCACTTGCCACGTGCACCGCTGGCCGGGCTCCCCAGCAGGCAGCTTTAGGGAGGCCTGTGCTATGGGGGCAGATAAGAAATGAGCTTAGAGGGGCCTTTTATCAGCTGTTGTGTTCACAGAGGCCAGATGATCCTCAGGAGTTGCTTCAAGATTTAAAGCACTGATGTGACAAGGAGGCTTTGATTCCAATGTCCCAGCTGGCTCTCCGCAGCCAGTGTTTACATAAACTTGAAAAAGCCTGCCACGACTGCTCATCGCCCTCGTTTTTCAACCTTAATGGTAATGACACTCCAAGGGCCAGGAGGAGCGTAGCGTCGGGGCTGAGAGTCTCCCTCAGACGTGGCGTTGGGGTGTTGCAGCCGGCCCCTGTGGACAGAGCAGGCGGGCGGGCACGGGAGGCTCTTTACTGACTCTTCTTGTACACACCAAGTTCTCTCTTAAAGGCTCAAAGTCCTTTTTGCTTTACTGTGAGAATCAAAATTCAGGAATTAGGAGCGGTGGCTTTCTGACCATACTTTGCAAGGACGGTAACCTCACCCCCGAGCCCTCAGCCTTGTCCTGCTCCCCTCACCGCTCTTCCCCCTGCACCTCAGACCCTGTATCTGTCTTACACAGCCCTTCTTTCCAACAGCAAAGATGGGCTCTGTGAAGGAGCAAGGCCTGACCCAACAACTCAGAACCCTGAACCCAAACAGTAGGTGGGGACACCAAGAAATGAGACAGATCCCCTCCAAATTGAGGACCTATGTTTGCCCCTTGGCCAGCTTTAAGGACCTTTCTCCTGCCCCCCATTTCTGTGAGGCCTCAGTTCCTCTTCTTCAGTCTATCATTATTGCCATATCTTCCTTTTTACAAGAGCAAAAGAAAAATACATGACTTTGGATGGAGGCTAGAGTTGTGTGTGAGAATGTATTTTCATCTCTCATTCCCTCCCTTTCCCTAATCGAAGCCTGAAGGATGGAGTTGGTGGGAGCCAGTAGACATATACTGGGCCTTGAGCATCCCGGCCACCCTAGGACAGTTGTCTGATGTCTATTTGGCATCTCGGTGCCCTGGGCCCTGGCCCTGCCACCGTGCCTTGGTGAGCCCTGCCTTCTGGCTGATCGCTGGAGTGGTGTCGAGAGCCATGAGCATAGCCACCCAGATGAAAGGAACTTGGATCCCATTCTTGGAATCCGGAGCAAGGATCCTCATGGAGCCTTTTCCTTCCTCTCAGAGGCCCTGCCTCTGGCAGTCTTCTTTTCCATCTGTCCAGGAAAGCCAGCTTTCAACAAATAGTTTTAAGAGCATGTATCCTGCTCTTGTATCCAAGAGCTGGTCCCCAGCACAGCTCTTGACTTTTCTCAAAACCAGCAGCATTGCTAGGCTTGGAACGTGAACTCCCGAGTTCAGTGTATGGATCCTGGCATTTTTCCATGTCCCTACCTTAAGTAGAAACTCAAGAGCAGATGTGAATTTTGTGAAGTTTGAAAATTTGTACAATTTGGGGGGGTCCTGTTAAGAAAAACCATGTAACTTCCTCTTAGGCATGTCCCCGAAATGCCCATGACATGTCAAAACCACCCACGTGATGGGAGGCGTGACGGAGCAGAAGACAGAGAGGAAAGGGACAGCAGTCTCACAAACTGGGTCACAGCGTCTGCTTTAGCGACCTGGGAAGCAACAAACAGCCTCTGCCCCGTGCGCACACTGCTGACGGTGCTTCCAGGCCCAGGCAGGAGCCCGGGCCAGTGAGGAGCGTGCGGCTCATGCTTCAGTGGCCTCCTGGGAATTGGCCTCTGCAGCAACATTTTCTCCCTAAGAAAATGAAAACCCATCCTTCCCTCCCCCTAAACATCATTTACGTGACATTTCTTTTTTTTAAGATTTTATATATTTATTTTTAGAGAAAGGGAAACATCAATGTGTGGTTGCCTCTTACATGCACCCTACTGGGGATCTGGCGTGCAACCCAGGCATATGCCCTGACTGGGAATCGAACTGGCAACCCCTTGATTCATAGGCCGACGCTCAATCTACTGCGCTACACCAGCCAGGGCAACATTTCTAAAGTTGCTTTTCAAATGACCTTTGCTCAATTTGACAATGTATCAAGAGCCTGAAAATCCTCCTGTTTTGTCCCAGTAATTCTACTTTTGGCAATCTAGTCTAAGAAAACTAGACAAATGGTAGAAGAACTTGTTGCACAAAGATGCCTATTGAAGCATTATTTATATAGCAGCAGTTGGAATAAACCGACTCAGAGCATGGGAACGACTAAGTAAAATATGACATATTCACCTGGGGGAGTATTACACCATTAGTGCCGATTTTTTTTTCTTCAAAGTGCTTATAAGCATCTGGGCAAATGCTGATACAGTAACGTTAGAAAGTAACGGTACACAGAAGTTATATAACAGTATAAACAGCCAACTGATAACACTCTTTGAGTTTCCATCTCTTTGGAAGTTCTCTTGCATGACACATATCTCCTAGGTGAGCAAAAGAAAGTTCTGGAACTTCGGCATTTCTAAAGTTGAAGACCAACACTGACCACACTGGATAAAAGTCTTATTTAAAAATAACTTCTGATGTTTATATGATTTTAAAAGATAACTCTCAACATTGATGAGGATATGATAGCATCAGCTCTTTTATTTATTGCTGGAAGAATATTAAACAGAAAAAACTTTCTATACATTCATTCCCTTTGACACAGTAATCCTAACCCTGAGCACTCTATTCCCAGGAAATGCCAGAAATATGAAGGTGATACCAACTGCAGTGAAATATGCCACAGGAAAGCATTACTAACAACCCAAAGATCCAACGCTAGAGAAATTTTTTAAAAATCACCGTGTGTTTGCAATGGCATACCAACCGTTGAAACAGTGAAATCAGATGACGTAGAAAAGGGATGGAATGAAGGCAAGAATATGCAATGGAGCTGTGAGTGAGGTTAACACAAAAATGGGTGTTGAAGAACTGATTTTGATAAACTCTGATATGTACCAGCCACCATTCTAAGCTCTTTAGGAGGATGAAACCATTTAGTCTGGTAAGTAGTAGAGCCATGGCCCTCTGGAGCTAGATACCCCTGCTTTTTTCCCATCTGCTGTGTTGTTCCAGATTAGCTCTAAGCTTCCTAGCAACCAACGTGAAAATGGAAACCAGATCAGTTACAGTGCAGATGGAAAATCGTAGATTAATCTCCCTGTAATAAATAGATTGAAAATAGAAATAGATGCAAACTCAATGCTAGCAAACTGAATGCAACAATAAATAAAAGGATAATACATTTCAAATGAATCAGATTTAGTTTATCACTCCAAAATCAATGAATAAAAGAGAAAAACCATGATTATTTCAACAGGTACAAAAAGAAATCATGTAAGTTCACTACCCTTTCATGATAAACAACAACAAAACACACAGATAATAACTCTTAGCAACCTAAGAATAGAAGTGAACTACCTTAATATTATAAATGATACCCACAAAAATTGCAGCAAAATTATATCTAAATGGTAGAATGTTGGAAAATTATTTCCCTTGAGATTAGGAAGCAGACAAAAATACTACCATTCTCACCTCTAGTCAACACTGTCCTAGGGCTTCAAGTGAGTAAAATAAGCAAGAAAAGGAAATAGAAGGTGAAATGATTTAAAACTGCCATTATTAGCAAGAGTCTATATTACTGTGTATAGAAAATGCAAAAGAATCTATAGATTTGAATTAATCAGTACGTCTAGTAAGGTGGTTGGGTATACAATGTCAATATTACAAAGCATTATAAATGTCAGTTGAATAGATTGTCAGACAATGAAATTTTAAAATCTATCATTTACAATAGAGTAAAAATAACATTGGATACCTGGAGTTATGTCTGATATGAGATATTCAGGGCTACTGCTGAGAGAACTATAAACTGTTATTGAAAGAAATGAGACAAGACCTAATAGACGGAACTGTACTATATCCATGAACTGGAAAACCAGACATTGTCGGAAGGCGTGTGCGCCCACCCAGCGGATTCACAGATCCAATGCCATCCCAAGCAAATTTCCAGCTTTCCAATGTTTGTTCTTTTTGGAAATTGTAAGGTAGTTCTAAAGTTTATAAAGAAGTGCCAAGAACTAAATAAAGACAGAAAAAGTGATCTTGACGAACAAAGCTGGAGGACTTACCCTGCTTGACATCAAAGTGACCAGTGTAGAGTTATTTGTCATCATAATTAGTACTAGTCCTGCATTATATTAAGCCTTCATTTTCCACCATCATCTTTGTTTTTATTTTTATGAAAGGTATGTGTAATACATATTTTATATTTTTATTAAAGATGTATATGACTATAAAGACTAAGCATTATATATGTACATATTTTTTCGAAAGTTATATAGTCCTGTCCATCAGGCTTTATAAATGAAAACAGCTATTTTTGACAATGATGTGCTAGGTGTAAGTTTTTCCTCAGTCATTCCATTTTGCATGCCGCAAACCTTTTCATTTTGAAGTTCACGTCCCTGTTTCGGTCTGGAAAACATCTTCAGTTATTCCTTCAATGACTGTGCCCTCTGCATTCACCTGTTATACTTCATTCTGTACTTGTCTCGGTTGGATGTCAGACCTCCAGCTTGGATGCTCTGTGTCTGGTACCTTTCCTGCTCCTACTTTTCCTCCCTTGGCCTTTTTATTTTCATGCTCTGAGAGGTCTTCTAGACTTTCCCCCTAATGCTTCAATTAAATTTTTATTTCACCAATTACATTTTTTTATTTCCAAAACTACTTCTTGTACCTTTCATCATTCCTTTGCGTTGTTTCCTACTCTCATTTTGTGGGTTAAATAGCTCCTCAAATGTCATAGTACCTACTGATTAGGTTTCTTAAAAAAAAAAAATCACTGAACTTGAGTTATGTTCATGTTCAGCTTGGGCTGTCTCTTTCAAACTGCCATTTTACCTATAATGTCCTAATAAACACTTTAACATGTTTTGAACACCTTGGAGCGTACCTTGCTATTCAAGAGTGTGCATTAGGAAGGTGAATGGGAATTCTCCGTACACTGGGCAGGCTTGTTACTGAAAGCAGGCATCACTTTAGGGTGGAAAAGAGGGAGCTAACTATTATGCTGACAGCCGTCCAGAAGCCAGCGTGAGGACTGTTTTCACCTTTAGGCACTAACACCTTCAGTCACAGCCTTAATGTGCTTCAAGTACATTGTAACTTTTTTCTTTCCTTTTTAAGAAAAATGCCCTTGATTTTGGGCCGGAGAGAAATGCCCGCTTGCCTGAGTTTCCCGCAAGGAGGGAGGCATTTGCTGTTTTGTTTATAGTCCTTTCAGTCATCCCCTGGTCTCAGCCCTGCTTCCTAGTTCCTCTCTCGTGTGTCTGTGGTTCCCCCAGAGCCCAGAGGTTCTGGCTCTGTTGCTTCTAGTCCCCTTGTTCTGCATGGCCGCTGTTTCCCCCGCTCAGCCTCAAGCCACTGATGGTGCCTCTGCATTTACTCTCTGTCGCCTGGGAACTTGTTAAAATCTTGGGTCTGTTAGCTAGCCTCTTTCTAGTCATGAGCTGTTGTAGGTTTATGCCTTTTTGTGGCTTTACCATCATTTTTCTCAGGGCTAAGGAGATGAAGATGAGATTTAGCCTGTCATCCTGAAGCCGAGTCCTGTAATGTACCAATACTTGAGAGGAATTCCTTAAATGCCGTGGAAGATGACTGACTTAAGCTCAGTTTCGGGAATAAGTAGAAACTGTACAGAAACAGAGGGCTGTAGAAGGCAGAGCCAAGGGCCTGCTAGAGCGGCTGCATGGCAATGGGGATGACTGGGGAGGTTGGAAGAATAATGAGTGTGTCGGCCAAGCAGGATCCTGAAGTGCCAGGGGGACATCACAGGAAATAAGATGTAAAAAGTCATCTGGATCCAGAGCTCTTCATCCTGGGTGGAAAAAACTGGCTGTTTTGAGAAGAGCTGAAAAGTGATGAAATCAATATTTTAGAAAGATTCATTTGGCAGGACACGAGCTATGCTTTGGAGGGAGATAGACTGGCGGCAGAGGGCCAGTTAGGAAACAACCGTAATCATCCATTTGCGAAATGAGGGGTGATGGCAGCAGAAATGGAAAAGTGGGAAGAGATGTAGGAGAACTGGAAGAATCTGTAGTAGTTGGTGACCAATCGGGTGGGGAAGGCAAGACGACTGTATGGTTCCAGGGCTAAATAACTGTGGATAACTGTGGGCGTAGATGTAGCTGGAAAACTCATAGGCACCTATCCTCCTTCGACCTCCTTTCTAGTAAGAGTAGGTTGTTCAGAGTAGAGCCCTTGTTTCCCAGTCTAGGCAGTGCTAGCGGTGGTGACGGTGGCAGTGACAATGGCAAAGATAGTGATGGTGATGCTGGTAATGGCGGTGCTGGTAGTGGTGATGGGGGAAGCAGCAGAGATAGTGCTGGTGGTGGAGGTGCTGATAGTGCTGATGGTAATGTTGAGGGTGGTGATAGTGGTGGTAGAAATGGTGACAGAGGTGAAGACTGTGGTGGGGATGAGGCAAGTGGTAGAGGTGGTAGTGGTGGAGGTGATAGTGGTGCTGTTGTCATTGTAGTGGTGGTGATGGAGATGGTGCTAATGGCAGCAGTAGTGGGTGGGGATGGTGTTAATGATGGTCATTATGGAGAAGATGATGATGGAGGTGATAGGAATGCTGGTGATGGAGGTGGCATTAGTGGTTGTGTGATGACAGTGGTGAAGGTGTGGCTGGTTTTAATGATGAAGGGAGTAGTGGTGACAGTGGCAAATGATTTTGGTGGGACACTGGTGGGGACGCTGGTGGTGGTGGTGCCCGTGATGATGAGGACAGAGGTGGTGGTGACGCTATGGCTGCAGTGGTGCTGGTGGCGGAGGTGGTTGAAGTGATGAGGGGAGCAGTCATGGTGGGAATAACAGTGGTGGTGGTGATGAAGATGGTCCTGGTGACATGGTGGCTATGCAACTATAAGTCTTGAGCTTACTCTTGTTTCTCTCATCGTGAATTCAGGAGAATGGGAGGAGGTTCAGTTATGCATGGGGCTCGGTAATTCTGCCCTACCTTGCAGTGATAGCTGATGTCCACATGTCACCTGACATGTGGACATCTCCTTCAGGGAACCAATGTTTGGCTGGGTAGAGTAAGAAGATTTCCAGTCTCTAAATTTAATGAGAGACTTGTAAATCATTGTCATAAGACATGGACAGTTGAACTGGACAGACTTGTGGAGCCAGAGTCTGAGTCATCACCACGTCAGTGAAATGCTGCGGAGAGTTCAGAGTAAGAAGGGGCTCGAGAACGAGGAGAAGGCAGGAAAAGAGAGCATGCCAAGGGGGACAGGAAACAAAGCAGGGTCAGAGAGGAGCAGAAATGCAAGATGAGGCAGCAAGCAACCTCCTTCCTAGCTGACAAGGTCCAGAGAGACCATTCACGTCTCTGATCTCAGATGGCCATGAAATGGCCAGTTGTGTTCTTTCCAGAAACTCCCCTTTTATTTGAATTACTCTCTGTGGGTTGCTGTTCTTTTCAACCAAATATCAGAAATTAGTATGTTTGCAAAGTGAATTGCTTGTTGTCCGTGCTGTGGGCAGACTTCTTCCAGGTCACCAGATTCTAGATACCACTGTGAAATTCTTTTGTGTTTGGGTCACTCAGCTGTCTCCCAGGGATCTTACACTGGACAGATCATACACCATATACCTACTGATTACATTTAATATCAGATCATTTCATATGGGGTCCAGGCTTTCTAAACTATTATCTATTACTTAACACTTTCCCCTTAATATTTCAAGACCAGAGTTTCCTCACCCCATGGGATATCCTTTCTTGCTTCTCTAGGGTCACAAATATCCCTAGATTCTATCTCCACATCCCGTCGCTATGCTCTTGTTTTTCTGGTTTGTGTTCTCTTGACCCATATCTTGACCTTCCTTCTCTGCATCTTCTCTGCCTTTCCCCTTTCAGATGTTGAACCTGCACTCTCCATGTGACTGTGCTTTTGACCCACTCACAGAACCCTGACCCTGGTGTCTCTGTCCCAGGGACAGAGGAGGGCAGCTGACTGGCAGGCAGGACTGATGCCTGGCACTCTGCATTTCTGCAGGTGGGCAAGAGGGGATGGGGGGGAGGCAGGGCCTCTGTCTGCTGAGTAGCCTCCCTGCATCAGCTGTCCTGGCACCTGGGAGGCCAGCCTTACTGCCTTCATTATATAAATGATAAAGTTCAGAGCGCATACAGTGACTTGCCTGAGTTTACACAGCAAACTAGCAGCAGGTCTGGGGTGTGAACCCAAGTGTGTTTGACTTCGAAACATGCTTTTGCCTCTTAAATGGTGTAGACTTGCCAAAGTTGGACTAGAACCAACAGTGGTTGAGCATTGTGGCAGTGACCTTCAGTGGCCACTCCATGTCTACTCTCCCCACCTTTCTTAATAGCAAAACCCTGATTTCATTTGTATGGAGAAGTAACCCCTGAAAAGATTCCATACCCCAGGCTTCCTGGAACAATGTATGAGGCCACGTGACAGCCGATAGGATTCAAGGGGAAGGTTCCTGTGGGCTTCAAGGAAGGCTGCTTTGAGGTTCAAGTTGATCCTGCTGGGAGGTCCTCCCTTTCACTCTTCCTGCTGCTGAGAGTGCAGGTGCAGCTCTGATGACCACCTTGGACGTGAGAAGAACCTGAAGATAGAGTCTACATCTCAGGCAGAGGGGCCTGGGTCCTTGAATCAGTTCTGGGATGCCTGCATCTGGACTTTTATGAAGAAGAGAGATAAATGACTATTTTATTTGAACTAATTTTATATATAATGCGATTCAAGCACCTGGTACATGTGAGACCCGTCTGGCACAAGAACATTTGGTTGCCCTATTTCAGATGAAGACCCCAGGACTCAGAAATCTTACATTAACTTAGGATCATGCAGCTAGTTGAGTGGCATGTCTTGACTTTAGAGCGTATTGCTTTAATACAATAAAAATCCAAATTTCTTAATTTTTTACCTGGCATAAAGAACACCCATGATATATGCTTAAAAACACCATTCCCCCACCTGGAATTCTCTGCCCCTACTTTCCTCTGGGAAGCTTTTGCTCACCCTTCAAGACCCCATCAGAGTGTTACCTCCTCTGAAGTCTTTCCTGAATGGTGGTCTCATGATGTAGGTCTTCCTTCTGTGCCCCTGTTGTGCCATGCTGTGCCTTACTAAGATGTGTGTCGCACATAGCACGCCCACTATCTATATGCCTGACTCACAGCCTAAAACGTCAGCTTCTCAGGAGACCAGACCTTTCTGTCTCTTCTCAGCCCTAGCTCACTGCCTGCCCTCCACCAAAAAGGAAAATTTTATGGAAAGACAGACTGCCTGAATGAATAAAAAGTAGGCAATCAAGCTGAATGGTACCTTTCGGTGAATTTCAGGGGCTAAAGGTCGCATTACAAGGCTTATCTCCTCATGTGTCCCCTAAGCCACCTGGGAGCACGTGGGAGCATGTCACTGGAGGGCTACTTTAAACAGAGACCCATGAGGTCTCATGTCTCCATGGAGACCTTTCAATTCACTTTCCTCTCACCCCGTGGCCCCTGCACCTAAGAGAACTGAGGCCTCTTTTCAGTCCAACTATCGTTTTGTTAGGGAATGTGACTGAGAGGACCATCCGGTGAGTCTGATTCTGGCTTTTATTCTGTAAGAAAATCAAATCAGTCCTGACACAGCATCCTTTCTCAAGATTTCAAAAACTTTGGAATCCATTTTAAATGAGATTGTGATCGACAAACCCATGGGAACATTAGCGAACAGTTAAATACTAATTAGCCAAGTCCCTGCTAATCTCCCAGCTGCCAAAGGCACAGATAGAGACAAAAGCTTCCATTAAACCTGAGTGGGTCCCCGAGGAGGGAGAGGTCAGAGGGGAGTGTTCAGTCAACTGTGAGACGATGTGAACGAAGGCCCAAGTAATAATCATAAAAAACATGCAAATGTCCCGTTACTCATTTAAAAAGACATTATAGTGACATGAAAACTCTCTTCTCGTCACCCTACTTTCCCCCAATTCCTCCTCATTTAATTATTCTCCACTACTTTTAGGAAAAAGTTCAGAACTTTCCCCTTGACTTTCCGCCCCCACCCATATACGATTTCCGGCTGGATTCGCCACTTTCTCCTCCTTCTGGACCTTCCGCTCACAGGCCAGACGTGCCCTTAGGTACGTAGAGAGGAAGATAACTGTAAGATCCAAGATGGACAGAGATCCTGTGGTTGTGGATGGCGGTGGCGGTGAGTTGGTGGGTGGGTGATTAGGTAGTGTGTTGAAGCACGACAGTAGAGAAAGTTGCCTCCCGATGATTCAAATTTGTCTGCACAAAGACCAACTCTACTGTGGACCACTTCTCTCTGTTTACTCTCTGCTGTCTTCCAAAATTTTTCCTAATAATTTTTCAAAGTTTGAGCAAATGTAACCCAATTCTTTAGCCCAAGTCCCCTATGCAAGTGAAGCCAGGCTAGAGCTGCCTTCTAAAGATTCCATTGCAGAGGAGACTTTTCTTTCCCTCCTGTACGATGTATAGGTGAATCAGGATGTTCATAACTTTTATATTATTCTCACAGTCATTTTAAGCTCCCCCAAAGGTGAGAAACATCAATTTAGAAGAGACTAATATGAAGATTTAAAACAGAAATGTAGGCCGTTTACATTAGGATCAACCAGGGGATTTGTTTTTGTTATCGATCCTTGGACTTCAACCCAGAACTCCTGAATGAAAGAATCTGGAGTGGGAGCCCCAGAACCTGCATTTAAGAACCTTCCAGAAGATGCTGTTTAAAATTTGCAATCCACTGGCTTTAAATGGACCTAGGTCCATGTTTAGTGGTATTTTATAATTTGTGAGTACCTACTAATTACCTTTATTCTGAATTCTAAAAGTTGAATAGTTCCTTGAGTTTTCCTGAAGGATAATCATATCATCAGAAATAATTATAATTTTCCTCCTCCTTTCCACTTTGTGATTATTATTTCTTTTTCTTCTCTCATTGCTTGTTTTGGAATAGGGATTGGCAACCTAGGGCCCGCAGTCTTAATTCAGCCCCCACCTCTTTTTGTGTGACCCATGAGCTGAGACTGGTTTCTACACTTCAGAATGGTTGTCATGTAAGTGTCTACACTATATCTGCCATGTTGCCTCTTAGCAGACAAAGCCTACAATATTTACTCTCTGGCTCTTGACTGAACGAGTTTGATGACCCCTGCTGTAGACTTGAAAATGTACCATCCATAGCCCCTTGTGTGGACAGACAAGATGTCCAGCATAAGAGTGACCCCTAAGAAACATCTTGTACCCCACAGCCTACACCTGGGCACCTGCTTCCAGAGAACCCAACCTTTGACAGGCCATAATTTTGAGTACAACATTAATATTGGTAATAATGAGCATTACTGCCTTACTTCTAACTTTGAGAGAAATGTTTCTTGTTCATTATTCTATAAAATGTTTACTATAAATTGCAGATAGATATTCTTTATGTTAAGTCCCTTTTGATATTTCATCAGGACTCTGTGGTTTTTAAGATACAGATCCTACACATGTTTTGTTAGTTTTACACCTAAGTGTTTCTCTTTTTTCAAGCTCCTAAAATGACAGTCAATTGTTTTCAGTTCCCAGGTGTGGATTACTAATACATAGAAACACAGTTGATTTTGTACCTTGAGTGGTACCCTGTGATCTTGCTAAACTCACTTATTAGTCCTGGTATCTCATTTCTTTCGAATTTTGTCAAATGCTTTTTTCACATCAGCTGATATGTGACCATGTGGTTTTTATTCTTTAGTCAGTTTTTATGGTAGATCATACAGGTTGATTTTTGAATGTTGAACCAGCCTTGTATTTCTGTAATAAGGCCCATTTATTGTGATATATTAGTTCTTTTATAGATTGTTAGGATTGATTTGATAATGTTTTCTTAGGGATTTCTGCCTGTATTCATAAGGGATAGACTTATGTCTCTCTCCACTTGGGCTATCTCTGCCTTGTCTGGTAGCGTGGGAATGCTGTCTGCATGAACTGACTTGGGGCGTGTTTTCTTCTATCTCTGGAAGATCATGTGTAGAATTCCTTTCAGTCTTTGTTAGAATATGCCAACAAAATCATGTGGGCTAGAGCTTTCATTCTGGAAAGGGTTTAAACTAAATTTTCAATTTTTTGAAGAAATTTAAGACTAGTCAGATTATCTATTTCTCTGTGGGTGAATGTTGGTAGTTTTTATCTCCCAAGGAATTGGACCATCTCACCTATGTTATTCATAGGACTGTTATAACATTCTTATATTATCCTTTTAATGTCATGAGGTCCATGTTGATACTCCCTCTTCATTTCTGACGTTAGTAATTAGTGTTTTCTTTATTTCCTCCTTTGTCAAACTGCCTATAGCTTTATAAACACAATTATTGTTTCAAAGCTTTATTGATGTTCTCTATTGTTTTTCTCTTTTCAATTTTATTGAGTTCTGCTTTTGTCTGAATTGTTTTCTTCCCTCTACTCAGGCACCACTAATTTTAATTGTTATGCTATCACATCTTAATACTTAATCACCTAATTTTATTTTAAGGCTTGAATGTTGGTAGTTTGTCTCCAACCAATTATTTCAAGAAAAATACTACATGTCATATAATTTTTGAAGCTCTGTATCTCTGGAAATGTCTTTCTCTGGTTAAACAAGAAAGCCAGCTTAACTAGGTATAAAATCTTAGGTTATAACATTTTTCCTTTGAAAATCTGTTGATATAGTTTCATGTCATCCAGGATTAGAAATGCAGAAGTGTCTGAGGCTAACCTTGTTTGTCTTCTACCATAGGAAACTGATTTTTTTCTCCTGATAATCACAGTTTTTTCTTTGTATTTGTCATTTAATTTTTTTCCCAAGAAGTGTGGGGCCAACTGGTCATTTTTACCTGGATGCTAGTCAGTTCATTTAATCTCCAGGTCTTTCTTTAGCTCAGAAAAGTTGTATTCGATGATACATACATTTGATTATTGCTTTATGTAACTTTTTGATTATGTAATAGTTCTGCTTTCCCCCTTGTAAATACTATATTAAAATGGTGATTTGTGATTCCCTGTTCTGTGTTTCTATTGACTTGCATTTGTTTCCACAGTTTTTCTTTCCTTCTTTCTCTGCAATCTGTAATACCTGGTTTTATTACCTTTTAATTTCATCTTTTCCTGACTTTGGATTTTTCTGAAATAGATTTGTTTTTACTTACTGAGGTTATCTCCCCTTGTGCTCTTCTGAATATGCCAACTTATTTTCTGAATTTTTTTCCTGAAACTTACAGTAGATATTTCCTAGGTTTATACTTTTCTTCTGAGTCTTTATTACATTGCTCTTTTCCCTTTGCAGTGCTTTAAAAATATATATTGATTTTCTTCTCTTACTCAGTCACTCCCTAGAACAGGGCCTGGCCCACAACAGGGAATTCATGGACATTGGTTTAATGAATGAATTGTGAGGAAGGTGACATCTTTCTGTACGCTGGGTGTGTGAGTGGCCCTTGGCCCTGCTTTTTCCCTGCTTTTGTGATAGTCTGATTCCCTTTTCAGACCTGTACTACGTGAGATGCAGAGATTTCAATCTAATTCCCGGGGTTTTAATTAATGCGTCTCTTTTCTACTAGGCTAACATCATTCCCTGTGTCCGATGTCCACCCGTCCGGTGCCCTGAACTTACTAGATGTGCGAACAAGCATCATTCCCACACTGTCAACTGTTTCCCAGGTCTGTGCACATCCACAATGGCTTCTCGGGTGGTTACCTGTCTCACGCACAGTGCCCACATAAAAGTTTCCTACCTGCGCCTTCTACCCGGGTGATACTTGGCATTTGCTCTTTGACTGTTAGGACGCATCAGACGGAGCAGAGAGATATGTGGGCAGATGGGAACAGTAGTCCACCTGTGTTCAGTCACTGAAGGAAAGACTTATGCCCGACTCTCTGGTGGGACATACCAAAGTCTCTGAGTCAGGGCTGGTGTAAAATGCAGCATCATTTTTCCA
The DNA here is from genome assembly GCA_004024845.1 of Tonatia bakeri. Classification (NCBI taxonomy): domain Eukaryota; kingdom Metazoa; phylum Chordata; class Mammalia; order Chiroptera; family Phyllostomidae; genus Tonatia; species Tonatia bakeri. Next base: position 129,378 of record PVIA01002699.1, on the reverse strand, counting down.
TTCTTCCAGGATCACTTCATCATTTTTCTGGGATTCCTATTTAATTTACTGAGGAGCTAGACAATATTAAACACAGAGCTATCAGCTAACACCATTTTGAGCTAGAACTCCATTTCTAGTATATCTTTAAAGTATTAGAATTTTTTTAAAAAATCCAGCCGGAATCTAGGGCATTTGCTTTGAATGAGGACACAGTGTGGGTTTTCTGGGTGATACGCACCTCCTCCTGCACGCTCTCACACACACACGCACCCACACTGGATACGCTGTGCACTTGCCACAGAACGTTGATAAAGGATTTTTGAAACAATTTATAAACACTTATTAAAGCAAAATAATAGCAGCTGTTGCCAAAAATAACATCCCATCTAAGCATATTCACAACTGATGATCTCCAAAATCACTTTATGCTGACTCATAGGTTCATCCTACTCCAAAGCTAACATGTTATTCTCTCCCAGCTCACTCCAGAATCACCAACCCCACCCCCTTGTGAGTTCCCAGTCCAATTAGCAAGCCCTGCCGTCTTCCATGACACTATCTGTCACAGCGCTTGCTGAGTTCCAAGTCCAGCACAATCTATTTCTAGTCTGCGGTTCCTCCCACTGGAATTTTTCGCAGTTCTTACATGTCAAAGAATTTATTTTCCAAACAAAACCCGATAAACATGTTGTAGAAAAATGTGTATTTTCCACCCAGGACAGACTGCTGCCAAATGTCAGAAAACTCACAGACTTCTGACTTATCATCTGCCATCATCCTGTTTTACAGCCTGACCTCAATCATCCCAAAGTGCTTCCCTTCACAACCGAAAAAGCGAAGCTGCAGACCCTCCATCGGCTGCAGAACCACCGGCAGAGAAATGCCCATTTAAAAAAAATTAGAAGCCATAGCTGTATATAGTGATACATTTTTCATTCACATTTAGCTGCTCTCTTACTGATCCATTCTCTTTGCCCTCTTTTTACTTCTTGAAAAGCAGTTAACAGGGTCTAAACCACTGCATTTCCTGTTTTTAAATCCAATGTTTTTCTTTGTTTGAACAGTGGCTGTAATCATGTTTTCTCAGGTCTCTGAGAAGCCACGGTAACAAGAAGTAGCAGACGGTCCTCAGCCAGGCATTCTAAGAGCAGATTTCTCGCGTGGCAAGACAAAAAAGAAAAGGAGGTCACTGAACATGGAGGGAGACCCTGTATCTGAGCCCCTGTGAGCTCATGTCTGTGCAGCAGATTGGAATCCTGCTTACGTTCTCCATGGAGGCAGGAGTGGTTTGGTGATGACATAAAGGGGCCTGGGACTAGTTCAGAAAAAAAAAAATCCAATCAGCTCCTCCCCTGCTTGCCTGGGGCAAAATCACCTTGTCTAAATCACCTCCCTCTGCCTCCTTGAAAAACAGACATTGACGTGAGAATCAGGACTCTCACTCTTACCACCTCACTGCCTTTACTCTTCGCACTGGCAAAAGTACCGAAGTCGGTTGAATGTGTTTCTTGAAAGTTTATTTACCAGCAAAACCCACGGTGCAATTGTGCCTACAGTACCATCAGTGGGCTCATCCAATAAGAGTCAGAAGATACACACATGGACGTGTGTGTCTGGCAGAAAAAGGTGAATGTTAAGGTTGGCAGAATTTGCCGGGAGAAAACCTGTCTGTTTCATGCGATGCCCTACAGGACCATTTGGTTGTAAAAAGACCCCAGAGAGCATGGCATGAGAGCATGTGAGGTAGAGAGAAACAAGCGTCTCACAAATGTAGGTTTGGGTTTCTAGCACAATCTCCAGAGGGAGGATAGCAGGTCCCAGGATAGGGAGGCAGGAGTGGGGACAATGGCAGAGACTGAGAGAATCAGCCCAGGGAGAGAGCTGGGGGTTGAAAGCTGGAGAAAAAAGATAATTTCCCCAAAGTTCCCCATGAAATGTATGGTGGAGAGACTTTAAGTAACTGAGTTGTTCAACATCTCCTCTTAAGTTCTTTGTGTTATACGGTTGATTCTTTTTATTGGTCTTAGTTATATTCTACAAAGCTGCTACAATCCCTGAATTAATTAATTTTGAACCATTAAAATTACCTGGGGGAAGTGCAAGGTTAGGTTCCTATGAGCCTCTGGTCATAACATTTTCAACAACTAATCAATATATAACCTTGTTGTGTGTGTGTTTCTGTTCACAGATGCCTTATTTAATATTTTGTTGATTCATTAACATTGAACTCATGGCCAACAGAACTGTCATGATTGAAAAAAGCTTGCTTTGTAAGCATGGTTAACAGAGGGCTGGAGAGTCAGGGAAGGTAGAAAAGCGGGGAGAGGGCCAAATATACAGTGATGGAAGGAAGCTTGACTTGGGGTGGTGAACACACAATGCAATACACAGATGACGTGTTATGGAATTGTGCACCTGAAATCTATATAATTTTATTAACCTATGTCACCCCAATAAATTCAATAAACTTTTTAAAAATAAAAAAGCTTTTTTGTTTGTTTGTCCTCTGTAAGGCACATCACAGTTTCTTGCACTTGGGAACACTAGCCAGCACTATGTTCAGGAGACATTTTAAACAATTAAAAACCACCAACAAAAAGCACAAAATTGTGAAAAGACTGGCATTAATAGACCACATGCTGTTGACGGTGTGGGAGCTGAAAGAAGACAGAGCGTCACCCTGCTCTGCTGTCTGGGAACGCGTGTGCCTGCGAGGTGACGTGAAGCTTTTGTGGTACGTGTCCATGAACCATCGCGAGAGCGCCATGAGTGTGGATTGGGCGCTACAAATCAATTAGAGCAAGCGCATGAGTTCCCAAATGTAGAGCCCATGAACGGTGAAGATCCATTTGACTTTGACGCAATCTCTCCTCACTGACCCCCAAAATTTTAGTAAATGCTTACTTCACAGAATGTCCCATCGTAAGCGTCATTTAGGAGAAGTCAAGGAACATATGCAATGTTCCACAGCTGGGCTGATAAAAATCAGAGTTCTTGATGCATACTTAATAATTAATAATTATTGTTATTACTCAGGGTACCTCACAAAGTGCAGAATGAGACAGCAACCATCCTTCCCACACACACCTTACAGTGCAGACTTGCCTTCGTGGTTACCCTTTACTTTACTATCTTAAAATCGTTCCAGCGATATAAAGGTGGGATATCTGTGTGCCTCTGTCTACAAGGAAATCACGAAAAGTGACCTGCTCAGCCTAAACTCCACAGGAGGGTCTTGACACCAGAACCCTTGTTTTCACTTGTCCCTCCTATCCCTGCCTCCCTCTGCGCCCCCTCATTTTTATAAGAGGCTGCTGTCAGAAAAAGAATCTTGTATTTGCTATTTGCATCTTAGTAAATTCAGCTCTTCATCCATTATTCCACTTAGTAACCCATTTTCCCCTTCTTCCCTCTCTCTCCATTTTCTTTCCTTCCTCCCTTCTCCTGCTGGCTTGTTCTCCCAGAAGTAGCCTGTGCTAACCGGATGCAAGGCACGACCAAAGGCAGCTATCCCAAACACAGGTGCCGTCTCAAGGAGGACCGGTCTACCCTCCCACAGGTCGCTTCCATGACCCTTTGTGATGACTAGGAACTTGTGGCAAAATGTCTAGTCTTAGAGATTCTGGCTACTGAGGTTCCTTGCAAATATACTTAGTATACATATACAACCCGAAGTTCAAAATCTTTGTCCAAGAAACTAACTCTGCATCACCTGTCTCGGAATCATCACCAAATGTGTATGCTGTCAGATCCTCTAAAGTAAACCCCTCTCATCCAGGCTATTGTGACAAGGAGAGCAAACCTCTGGTCCAGATAACAGCTTTCTCATTAACGCACCGGGAGAAACATACTTCCTGGCCTGGAGGGCAGGCCTCATGGGCTCTTCCCAAGGTTCTGCTGCCACCAGCATGGGCCCCCTTAGCCCACTGCCTTTGCCAGCCTTGGGCTGAAGACTTGTTCTCTGCAAATCGAGGAGACTGAGTCAGGTAGACTTTAAGATAGGATTGACAAATTGACATGGCGGGAGGTGGGGGGAGCTATGTATTTATAATGTCCAGTTAAAAAATACACATACACACACATAAAACATCTAGTTAAATTTGCATAACAGAGAAACAACAGGGTTTTTTAGTGTAAGTATATCCCATTCCATATTTGGGGTGGACTTATGCTAAAAAATTTCTTGTTATTTCTCTGAAATTCAAATGTAACTGGGTGTCCCACCGTCTGTCTGGCAACCATACTGGAAGATCCCTGTGAATGCTAGCACTCCAAGGCTATTTTTGTGGTGTATCCGTCAGGATTCAATCAGGAAAGCAGAACCAGTGAGGTTTTGAAGAGATTTATTGCGGTCATTAGCCCTTACCTAATTGTGGAGAGAACTGGGGAAGTGATTTCAGAACGGAAGTGGAAAGATCAAAGGAAGAGTCACCCTCCTGTCCAGGGAGAGGCTGAGCCCTGGCAGCCACTGCAGCAAGGCACGCACAGGCGGGTCTAGGAAAGGCTGTGTCTGGGAGCAGCCACCACCTCTCCGCCTCTGCCGCCACGTGTCCGTGGGCCTGGGGGCTCCTGGTGACCCCGTGTGTGCCCAGCACCTTCAGCCAGTGATGGCTGGGGCTTCCCTTCCACATGCACATAGACGGTTCCACCTTTTTTGCAGCCTCCCTGTGATAACGGTGCTTCGCATGCGAGCTGTGTCTCGTCTTTGTTATTTTCCACCGCACGAGGGACTTGGGTACTTTTGCTCCACTGCATTCGCCATGCTTGGTAGGAATCAGCGACTTTCAAAGGAAAAGTGTGCATCGGCGCCCTCGCCACTGAAGAAAGCCTGAGCCTTGTGTTCTTAATGAAACAGTGCGTTTTTAAATACAGTGTTCTACCATTTATCAATCTTTTCAAATAAAGAGAGCCAGTCTGAACAAACATTTCATTTTCCTGGGGAAGCAGATGTATCTAATGCTGCATGGCTGGTAAGCGGGCAGAGTTGGGAGAGAAAACTGAGGTCTTCCTCTCTAATGCTGTGCCTTGTTGAACTGAGTGGTCCTGTTTGGAAGGGACCCTCAAGACCTCTCAGTCTGAGAGGCCATCATTTTCACATCCATCATCTTCAGACAGGGTTGTGGAAGTTCTCATTCCAGGAGACTTTTGGTTGTTGAGAACAGACTAGGTCGGAGCTTATTTTGTGGTTCATTCACTCAGCATACCAGTGTAGCCAGTGCATGGACACCCCTGCTGACCATCAGACATTTGTTCCCTGGCCTGCGCAGTGACCTCTGGGGTTTGCTCCTTTCCCAGGTGGGGGGAGGGAGGCCCTCCTTCTCGGCCGACCCTGTGGGCACGCCCAGCCTGCTTCACGGAGGTCATTGGACCCTGTGTGTTTTCTGCAGATGTCTCTGGCATCCGAGAGGCCAGCAAGCCCACAGAGCCTGCCTGCTCGCAGAGGGCCTTATCAGTTGTTGATGAGACCCTGTCTAGGCTCACAGACAGGCAGCTTCCTCCAGCCCTGGAGCCCGAGCCCGCTGTGGAGCCAGAAGAAGGTGATAAGCCTCCGAGAAGATTTTTTAGGAGCCTTGCCTATCTTTCACACAAAGTCGCCAGGGTACATTTTCCATGGTCGCCATTTACAGATAGGGGTGGCTGCTCTGGATAAGGCTGGGGGCGGCGGCAGGGGGAGGGCCGTGAAAGGGGGCGAGCGGTTTTTCCAATTAGCTACCCTTGGGAATCCCTCTGGACCCTCCAGCCTCGGTCTTTGACGACTTTGTTTTTCTTTTTAATCGTAGGAGTCCCTCCCTAGCCAGCCACGCAAACCCTTCGTGGCTGGCTCCGAAGCAGTCAGGAAGGGTCGGCCCAGAGCCTCACGGTGGAGAGTGGAGCCTCCGTGAACCTTCCCTCCAGGCAGGGAGGCCGCGGTGGTCGGGGTTGGGGGCTGCCGCAGAAAAGCCCAGAGTGCGTCCTGAGACTCGGGTCGGTCAGGCGACAGGAAATATGTTTATAGAATTGACCGCAGAGCACGCTCTGGACAGAGTCCCTTCGCCCGGGCTTCGGACAAGGCCCGGGCAGCACACAGACATGCTCCGATGCTCACTGGGGGCCCAGATCACCTGCCTCTCTTTGGAGACGTTTTCGGAGCCAGACAGGAGTGATGCAGAAGGCATATGGCTGATTCTCATTACGTGTTAAATGGGGGCTTCAGGTCCTGTTCAAAAACATATCATCTTGTTTTCTGGTGTGAACAAGTACATGTGTGTTCCGGGCTTTACAAAGGGAACTAAAGTCCATTCTTTAAAATGTAGTTTCAGGTCATTTGTTAAGTGCTTGTCCATTGCATTGTCTCATTTCCTTGTTCTCAGCACTATTGTCCGAGGAAGAGCTGGGTCCAGGGAGGCAAGCTGCGTGCCCGGCGTCACACATGTGGTCGGGGTGAGCGGCGTTTCAGTAACTTACGGCTTTCCTCCACTTCGTGCTGCTTTCGTTTTTGTAACTGTTTGTTTTCTTTTGGTTGGTCCCCCAAAGGGCAGATCCAGACAGAACACAGTCTCCGAGGGCCACTTTGGGGGTACTGCACAAGGTTTGCTAACAATGTGACAGCATGTGTGTTGGCAGGTAGGGCGCCAGCAGAGGGGCGGGAGTAAGGTCAGGCCGGCCTCCAGGCGCCGATCCACTGTACAGCATGCCATCCGACAGGCCACTCCTTTCTCGATTCAAGTTTCCCGAGGGGCAACACCCAGGCTGTCATCCATGCTTTTCAACACTCGGCTATGTTTTTCCCACCATCGGCCCACACCGCTGCGTCACTGGTGTGTCTCAGATCCCGGGGGGTAGAGCAGGCAGCTCGGGTGCAGCCTCACGGCCTTGGAATCCTACAGGGCCCAGAGTTCAGGGATGGGCACATAAAAGATGGATAGGATGTGGTAGCCCCAGTGGTCATCATCACCATCATTGTCATTATGGTTTCTAGCAAGTCGCAATGGTGAGATTACAAACGGGGCCCTCTACTTCAAAGAGAAATGCAGAAGCAGAGTGACAATGAAATTACGCACGATGGGCCTTCATGTCAGGCTCCCAACGAGCCACGGAGGAAAACAGCGCACTTTGGAAATGCAAGTGCAGGGCGGGCGGCCCATTCCCCCACCGAGAGCGCCTGGATACTCTCTGTCTGATTCCTGTTTGTCCTGAGGAACCTGGGCCTCGGGGACAGAGACACAGGCAGAGATGCCTCTGTGGTCCCCCGGGAGGAAAGGACACACTGGCATCTGCCGAGGACACTCCCCAACCTAACACTGACCTGCTTCCTTTATTTTGGAACTTGGTGAACTCAAGGCAACCACCAGCAAAGACCACCGACTGCTCACCCTCCAGGTAAGCTTCCTCACCGGAACTTGGTTTTGACAGTTTATTTCGAAGGACAAAGTGGGCACCAACAGCCGCAGCTCATGGCGTTAGCACCCTTGGCCGCTGGACGCTGCCTGCTCCCAGGCAGCTGTCTTCTAAAGAGCCACCTTGGGTCCCGCTGAAGTGGTCACAGTTCTGATTTAAAGGCCCCATGCTCTCCACCCTTTGAACTCTGGGGACAGACTCTGCCACTAATGGTGCCTCAAGAATCATTTAATAACATCAGGGTTTTTTTTTCTCAATATGGTGCATAGAGAAATATTGGAAACTTTGGTGTTTTGGGAAAACGCCAAGACTTTGGCTCATCTGAATTCACCTGGAATAATAACAAAATCAGGACAAGATGGGCGGTATGTCTATTCTGCAGGTGAGGAAGGACATAGGAGGAAAGGAAAGGTTGTGCTGAGCTCTGGGAAGCTAAATCCTGGAAGGTTCTGGATGTTGGAAAGCGTGCTGCCTGGGTTTGCCTAGTTGTGGATTTAATCCAGCGTGATGGGCTAGCAGGAGGCGCTGTGCTTCCCAGCTTCATGTTCCAGTGCGGGTAGTAGCCTCATGGGGATGCCACGGAGCTGGGTTTAGCATCCCCAGACTGTGACTCAGCACCCTCTCTGGACCACTAACCCCGGCCACATGGGTGTCATGCCTCAAGTGCTTACGGTGCAGTGTCACCCTGGGGTCTCCCTCACCACGATGGAATGCGGCCAGTCACACCCTAGAGAATTCTTGTGACTTGAGTTACTGCACAGCTTAGCATTTATGAGTCTTCCTTCTCACATATTTTCACTGGTAAAATTGAGAAATACAAATTACTCACTGGAAAAATAAATACGATGTATGATTTTCCTTTTCTTTAAATGAAAATCATTTCTTGTTCCCTTTCTTTTTTTTAATCCTCACTCAAGTATATGTCCATAAGAGCATTGATTTTATTTTTTTATTTTTATTAAAATTTTAGTATTATTCTACTACAGTTGTCCCAATTGTTCCCCCTTTGCCCTCCTTTGCCCAGCCCACCCCTGCTCCCACAGTCAATCCCCACACCGTTGTCCAAGTCCGTGGGTCATTCACACGCGTTCTTTGATTAGCCCCTTCCCCTTCCTTCTACCCTCATCCCCGTCTTTCCTGCCCTCCACTCACTGTCAGTCTGTTCCTTGTTTCTGTGCCTCTGATTCCATTTTGTTTGTTTGTTTGTTTTGTTAATTAGGTTCCTCTTATAGGTGAGATCTATGGTATTTGTCTGTCTTTCACTGCCTGGCTTAGCAAAATGCTCTCCAGTTCCATCCATGCTGTCATGCAAGGTAGAAGGCAAGAGTTCCTTCTTCCTTTCTGCTGTGTAGTATTCCATCCTATAAAGGTACCACAGTTTTTTGATCCACTCATTTACTGATGGGCACTTAGGCTGTTTCCAGCACTTGGCTGTTGTAAATTGTGCTGCTATGAACATTGGGGTGCATAGGTTCTTTTGAACTGTTGTTTCAGGATTCCTAGGGTATAATCCTAGCAGTGGAATCACTGGGTCAAAAGACAGTTCCATTTTTAGTTTTTTGAGGAAATGCTATCCTGTTTTCCACCAGCCTGTATTCCCACCAACAGTACACTAGGGTTCCCTTTTCTTCACATCCTCACCCGCACTTGCTGTTTGTTGATTTGTTTATGATAGCCATTCTGACCGGTATGAAGCAGTATCTCATTGTGGTTTTAATTTGCCTCTCTCTGTACTCATTTTGGTAGCACACGCACTATAATTGGGATGATCCAGAGAAGATTAGCACAGCCCCTTCACAAGGATGTCCATTGCTTTTAGAGTAAGAGGAAGGGAGAAAGCAAGAGACAGAGAGAGAAATATCTGTGGGACCCTCCTGTGTGTGCCCAGACTGGGGACTGAACCCACAAACTAGGTGTGTGCCTTGACCAGGAAGCAACCCCGCAACCTTCTGATGTGTGGGGCCACACTCCAGTCAACTGAGCCACCCAGCCAGGGCTTTTGTTATCTTTCTATAATAAAGTCCTTTTTATCCATCACCTCATCAACTAGAAATTTAATAACTCACAATTTTCAAAATAAACAGGCTGCAAAATAAATTTTCAGATACCTCAATGATAGGGCCATATGCTTGCCGCTTAATACCTAAATCGGTGTCTCTCAAAGCATGCACCCTGGGACAGCCAGGCCCCTGGGATCCCTGTGGGGAGGCCCCCCTTCGCTGAATCTTGGAAACTCTGTCAAACCACTGCCTGCCCCTCCCGCTTCTGCACACCTGACCTGAGACTGTGAGACACGATTTATGATTCCCAAAGCGCCCTCCACATCACTCAGTCCCATAGGAATGGCAGAGCAAATTCTACTGCCCTTCGGTTCTTCGGTACAAGTGACATGACTCAGCCATCTTTTGGCATAACTATTGGGTCCCCAGAGCTCTCCTATTTTCTCTCATTCTGGAAGAGTTGGGGGCTTTTGCATATGTAAAAAGGTGATCTCTTTTTTATGTTCCAAATGTACTGAGCTGCCTGAAGTGGGTGTCGAAGATGGCCTTAATGTTGTGCACTGCTCAGTCTTGGGCGAGGTGGGGATTTCTTTCCTCCTGCCAAAGTGACTTCAGAATTTAAAGTGAATACCTACTTTTAAAAAATCGGTGCCCTAAGCAACCCAAATGTCCACTGATGGGTGACTGGGCAAAGGAAACGTGGTATTTTATTTAAACACAATGGGATAATTATTGTTTGGCTTTTCAGAGAAGGAGACTCTGACACTTGCTACGACATGGATGAAGCTTGAGGACATCACCCTAAGTGACATGCACTGGACAAATTAAAGACAAATGTGAGCATATGACCCCACTTACTCGAGGTACCTAGAACAGTCAGATTTATAGAGACAGAAAGCAGAATGGAGGTGGCCAGGGGCTGGGGGAGGGGAGGGGAGGAGTCATTTAATGGGGGCAGAATTGCAGCTTTACAAGATGCAAAGAGTTCTGGAAATGGATGATGATGATGATGGTTGTGCAACAACGTGAATGTGTTCCACGCCACTCATGAAACTGGTTAAAATGGTACATTTCATGTAAGTTACCAAAATTAAAAAGAAAAAATCTGTGTCCCGTGGGTGGGTGCCACCCCGGGCTGTGTTCAGCGGATGCTGAATGGCGCATGCGGACACAGCTCTGCTCCCAGCACAGGGGCAGCATGGAGTGTGCCGCCTGTCAGGCAGATGCCAGGGTTCAGCCGCCTGCAGTCAGGATCCCCGATGTCCCGACACTGAACAGGGGCCTTTCCCTGGGTCCGTGCTCTTTCTCGGCAAAGTGATAATGCTCCTAATTAGCACGGAGACCTGCATCTGGACAGCCTGACAGGCCAGGTCCTTGGTCAGTGTGGGCAGGGGGGCTGGAGGGGGGCTGGAACTGGCCCGCCCGGGAGTGGCCGGACACCCAGCCGTCGGGAGGCAGGGGCTGCAAGGAAGAGGGGCAGGAGATAGAGAGGCCAAGAGGGGAATGCGTTGCTGACAGAAAGGAGATACATTTCAGACTGACTTCTCCAGCCAGCGATATTTTCACATCGCTGCCAGAGCACAGGCTCTCCGGGCAACCTGGATTCGTTCACTGTCCTCTCTGCTCTCCTCCAGCGAAGACCGGGGAGACCGCAAAAGCGTGCCCCTCCCGCTCGCTCTGCTTCTCTCTGATAATTGAGGCCTGCGAGGGCCCTTGCTGACTGACTCAAGACAAATTGTGGGACCCTGGAAGCTGAAAGTCATCTCCAACAACGTGGCACCCAGCCCTTTCTCTTCTCTTGTGGCAGGCCCTCAAATCTGGGAGACTGTGAATTAGTCGTGAGTGGAGTCGGGGTCCCTAAAGCATCACCCAGAACCTGCGACTGTCGCTTTATGTGGACAAAGAGTCTTTGCAGATATGATTAAGGATCTGAGATAAGGTCACCCTGGATCATCCAGACAGGCCCCGAGCCCAGTGACAAATGTCCAGGTAAGAGCACGGCAGAGGAGACACGGAGAAGACAGAGACAGAGGTTGGAGGGACGCAGCCACAAACCGAGGGGCACCTGGAGCCCCCAGAAGCTGGAAGGGGCAAGAAGAGTGCTCTCTCTAGAGCCTTAGCAGGGGTGCGCCCCTGCGGTCACCTCGAGTTTGGACTCTGATCTCCGGAACTGTGAAAGAATAGGTCCCTATTGTTTTAAGCCATCACATTGTGGTGATGCACTGTAGCGGCTCGAGGAAAGTAACACCGATGCCACCGCAAACCCAGCGTGGAAGTCTCCCTTGCTGCCGAATCATCACCCGTGGGACTGGCACCTTCTTTTCCCGAGAAAATGCCATGCCAGTAACAGGCAGGAGCTGTGCTTTGGACACTGTCACCCCATGCACATGCACCAGCCGGGAACCCTGCTGTGGGGCCGGCTGTGAGACAGCAGGGGTCCCAGCTCCTGCATTTCTAAGCCACTTCCTGGGACGTAGGCATTGCTGTCGACACGGCCCACTTGGGACCCACAAAACTCGTTGGAGATACAGACTTTCAAACAGAAGCATGACATGTAAACACGTTAACTGGGCTTTGCTGGGAGCCGCTGGCCGGCGTTCCTTCTTTACCTGGGCCCCTTCATGCCCCAGTCTTACCTACGTTTCCAGACTTCTATCACAGTCTCTGTCCTGAGGTGTTCAGGGCTGTAGCCAGAATGTCATTACTCATGACTCTGCCCAATAAACTTAGAATCAACATTTCATCTTTGCATAAAGGTCTCCGTGCCTCATCTTCTCCACCTGTCATTAAACAAGGGGCTCAGGCTCGGGTTGCTCAAGTTCCTTCCAGCTCAAACCTTCTTCGAATATAGCATGCTTTCCCCACACACAGGCAGAGCGTCCTGGAAGGTCCCAGGGTCTACCTTTGCCTTCGAACACCATCCTTTACCTCTGGCATGGGGCCTTTGTCCTCATTGTGCCCTACATCAAGGGCACACGATGCCCTGATTTTCTGCCACTAACAGGAAGTGGTAGGATGCCCCTCTGCTCCTTGCTGCTGTGCTGTCTCTCACTGGCCAGCGAAGCACACCCAGTGAGTTGGGAGCTTTCTTCTTAAGAGCTAATTCCCATGGACCCATTGTTGCCAAGCCGCCCCGACACATCCTCCATTTTCAGGGGTGCGTGTGTGTGTGTGTGAATAAATCTCACTGACTGCATCCCTGGGATCCGCTTGTGCACACTACTGGGTGTGAAGTCTGACTATCCCGAGCATGCAACCGTGATCTGCACTCCCTCAGCACAAACCAGAGACGTTTGTCCTCTATGGGCATCACTCTGTGGGCATGAAGTGACCACTGCCTTTATCAGAATGTCACTCCCATCCTAAGTGGTTTTCACAAAAAGCACTTTAATCCCCAGATGGACACCATAGATTTTTGTGAAGATGCTCTGTGAGTGTCCCATAGGCCCAGCAGCACAGCCATTTGCAAGAGCTTCATTCTGGTTCCTCTGAGTTCTTATTGCCTAGCTGTGCTTCTAGAAGTACGCACTTGAAAGATTTGGCTTACACACACACACACACACACACACACACACACACGCACCCCTGATACCATGGGAGCCACTGCCCAGTGGCCCAGATTCCCCAGATCACAGAAAACGCACTTACCTTTCTCTCAGGGCAAGCGGGTACCTTCTCACTGACTTTCCTTCTCAGGCCAGTCGGAAGGGGACAGCGTCACTGGGAACGGAATGAGGTCATGTTAAACATGCCCCCAAAAACATTTTCCACGGGAAACATTTACACTGGAGAGTGAGCAGAAGCCACCTTCCTGCCTTTATTCTGGGTCATTTGCTTACCTTCCTCCCTCAGCCCTCTCTTTCTTTCCATTTCGGTCAAACCTGTTGGTGATGGAAACACAGACCCTTACAAGACTCCTCTTTGCTATGAGGGCTGGTAGCAGGTTGATGGATCCCTGGGCAGGAAACCTGTGTGTGGAATCTGGGCCAGAAGCAGGCATGGGACCAGTGTCCCTTCCTGGTACGTCTGACTCCGCATAACTGCTCCATGCTTCACCTCTGCCAGCAGCTTGCTCTGTCCGCTCAGGGCTCCCGCTTCTCTGTTGCTTGGTTTTGCACATGGCCCTTTTCAGCCCCCTGACCTTTTTCTTGTTGCATCTTGCTTCAGCTCTGATTGCATAATTGCAGATTCTTCCCATGAGTTTCAGATCAAATTCTCAAGAAAAAGAATCTGATCATAGAAAGAGCTTATCTTTCCATGGGGCCACTGGAAAAATGCTGGTCAGCCTCTGATTGGTGCTCCCAGATCATGTGTCCTGGGTCACGTGATTCACATGGATCCAGTGAGCTGTGGCTTAAATGTCACAGGGCAGAAACCAAGGGCCAGGCAACCAAGGGCTGGGGTGAGCAGATTCTCTGTGAAGATGGTTTGGAAAGGACTGGCAATGACCCCATTTCCAGAACACATTCTTCCCTTACGTTGTTCTAAAAGAGCTTTAGATAAAAAAAGGCCAAGAGGTAGATCCAGGAGTCTGGGGGGCATAGCTGTGCTGTAGGCACCAGCTTCCTCCTAGTTTCAGTCTTCAAAGGTGAGAAGGAGTGAAGCCGAAGTCATGGAGAATTGAAACTGACCTCGCAAACACCAAACAAGTGCGTTCAGAAACCCCGAAGTGCGCTGGTGCCCTTGCCGAGTCTCAGCCCCACGTATCAGAACACTGTCAGGGCGAGCAGGCTGTGGACTTGCTGGGAAGGGCTGGGTGTCACAGGGCAGGGCAGGCAAGCTCTCAGCTGTGAATGTGAGCCATGCACTTGGACGCACATCGGGTACAGCCCGCCACGCTGCACACCAAGGGTCATGGCACTGTGTGAATTCCATTTGCAGGTCCCCTTTTTAAAAGGCAGGGCTGGCCTCTCTGGCTCTAATGGAGCAGAGTGGCCAGATCACAACCGGAGAGGAGGAGGGGGTACGCCCGACGCTGGGAGGCTCTGATGGTCTGGGCCAGGCACCTGCTGACCTCCGCTCACTGCCCCACAGCTGGCTCCTTCCCGTGTCCCACACTGCTCACTTCCGCTGGAGATTTCTGTGTCTGAACAGCACAGTGTTGCATCAAAAGGGACTTTATTGTAAGAGTAATGCAATAAAGCTTCTGTAAAAAAATATAGAATACCCTGACACCTTTGTACATGGGGATAGTTAAAAGATTTCTTAGGATACAAAAAAGCACTAACCAGAAAATAAACAAAATGGACTTCATCGAAAATAAAAATTTCTGCTCATCAAGAGACACCATTGAGAAAATAAGATGAGCCAAAATCTGAGAGAAATATTCACAATATATGCATCTAACTCGCATCTAGACTATATAAAGCACGCTTTAGAAAACCAAGTTAAAGTCTTGAACGGACTCTTTCCAAACGTACAAATGGTCTGTAAACGCAAGTGCAGAGCGTTTGACGTCGTCACTCATCAGGACACACAAGACAGAAACCACGAGGAGTTATCAAGCCACGGCCACTTGGTAGCTGACAATACTAACAGGGCATCAGCTGGACATGGGGGAATGGGGCCCCAGTGTGCTGCCGGTGGGAGGGCAAGACGGCAGAGCCACTTTGGGTGACAGTGTGGGCACTTATTCTTTAACCGTTCAGAAGACAGCTACCCCCTGGCCCACCATCCCATTTCTAAGTGTTTATCTGAAAGGAATGAAAGCATATGTCCATGCATATACTTGTTCAAGAATGCCCATAACAGTTGTATTCTTAATAGCGAGAAACTGAAAATAACAAAAATGTCCATCAATAAGTTAATGCCAAGGGGTGGAGGTGGGGAATGGGGACATCTGTAATAGTGTCAACAATAAAAGTAAGGTAAAATAACTTAATGTATAAATAATATGCCTACAATAGAATATTTCAATGGAAATGCTAAGCATGCACAAGAAGGTGAATGAATCTCAAGTTCATTATGAATGCCAGACACTACAGACTATGCCCTTCATGGTTCTGTTTACATAAACGCGCAGAACTCACCAAAGTCGTCTGTGGCGGTGGAAATAAGAACAGTGCTTTTCCCCTGGGGGGTGTTTCGGGGGGCAAGGTCAGAGGGCGGAGACTGGGGTGAGGAGATGTTTTCTCTCTTCTGGGGCATGTTGGGTACACGATACAGTGGATATGATGGTGCTCTGCCCAGACGCCGTCTTTGGGACTGGATCAATCTGTGGTCTGTGTCCCTTCAGCCCCAGCTGCTGGGACTATCAGCCAAGACAGCCCATCACCTGCACTTCTTCCTGGGCATTGTCCTTGGCTGAGGGGAACTGTCTTGCCTGGTCATCTGCCTCGCAGGAGGTGGCAGTGACTAATGAGGGGATTCAAAGGCCTGACCCCTGGCCTCTCTTAGGGACACTCTAAGGAATTCCATCCCTTCTCCAAAGCTGCCCATAGGATTAGCCATGGCTGCAGTCACAACACCACAGTTGGTCAGTTTCTCCCTCTGCCTGGCCCCACCCTCCTCACTTCTTTGCAAGTTTATCACCAGAGAGAACACAGCAGTAAACTTTCTGCATCACATTTTCCACTGGTCTGATGCTGGTCTGATTCCAGCAAATGGAACCAGAAATGGTCCAAGGGATGGACTGTAAAATGGGATTTTTTAGGAGCCGGATAAATGGCCAATGAGAACCAGTTACTAGTGGTAGGCAGAGGGTAGAGAGTTCTTAGCGTGCTTTAGGGTGTGGTTATTAAAACTTGTACCGGTGATGGGCACGGTTGGGATACCCATGGAAGAGGATGTGTCAGGTGGTGCCCTGGGTGGGATGAGGGAAGGAGGAACCACAGGATTGCAGGATTGAGTGGCTGCACATGTGAGCTCACCAAAGCAAGCGAAGACCAAATAAACACATAAAACACAAATAAACCCAAAAAAAGCAGGGGTACCCAGGTATTTGGAGACAGAATGGAGAGCAGACTTGCCTCTTATTAGTACTACAGTGATAAATGATGATACTAGCTACAGTTTGTGGGGCAGATGCTATGTACCAAGAATGTCCACGTTTGCTCCTTCATTTAATCCTAAAGATAACCCTGCGAGGCCAACAGCGTACCCATTTTTTATAGAAAGAAACCAAGACTCAGAGAGCTAAGATAAAGGCCCAGAGTCACAAATCCCAAAGGAGGTGGAGGCAGAATTCCAGCCCCCACTGCTGATCCGAGGGGCCAGCGCCGCTTCCCTCACACAGCACTGTGCGCTGGCTGAAGAGCTTTGGGCTGCAAGCATCTCGGAGAGATGGCTTGGCTTCCAGCAAGTAGGCTTAAGAAAATATGCTTTTTGCTTTCATGTTTTTGAAGACAGAATCAGTCATAAAGGGCATTCCTTTAAGACCTTCTGCTTTGAAGTGATAAAAGCTAGATTGAGGGAAGGCTCCCAGGCCCCTGATCCGGCTCACCTCTGACCTCGGAGCCAGGAAATGTGATTTCTCCTGCCATCCCTTTCACTTACTCTGCTTGCTCCACTTCTTGGGTCGCCAGTGATTTTTTTTTCCTTAAGAAAAGAAGATAGCTGGGTTAATTTCAAGTTCTCCACAATTTATCTGTGCTGAGCAGGAAGAGTGTTGAGTGGGAAAGGGTTTCATTGTCCGTGAAGGCTTCACGGCTCTTCAACACCCACCACTTCTGCCTCATGTCAAAGGGAAGCAAATAGGTTTATTAAATAGCTGTCAAACCGAATGAGCGAGCCCCGAGAACACACGGAAGGGAGATTGGATTAGAGGGAGAGGACATGCCACACTAAACAAGGGCACAGATTTATGGCCTTGGCCATGTGGCCTTAGCGATGGTGCCCAAGGTGGATATAGGAGGTGGGAGCAGGGGAGTCTGGGCCACGGCAGTGACTCCTGGGGTAGAGGGAAGGACCGGGAGAGGCCACGCTCCTCCTCCTCCAGCATGTGGGGCTCTGGGAAACGCAGTCTTCAGTCTCTCACCCTCTTCGGCGCTGAAAGGAGTACTGGGTGAGCCAGTTGGCAGCGTCTGCTATTTCACCTTTGCTGCTTTTAAGCCAGTTCATCCTGGCTCTTCTGTTCCTTGAAACTTATACATCAAGTAGAGACTATTGATCATGTTTTGGAAATCTCAAAGAGCCTGATTATCAGGCACAGGAGTTCAGAGCTTAACTAGGGAGAATCAGGGCTCTTCGAGAAGGAGAATGACATGAATGCCTTATGTTTATTTTCTTTATATTTATTTCAGAACAATAATCTCATAAGAGTGAAGAAGCAGATGACTACCAGCAGGGTGGTTACTGCAACCATCTAAGCGGGAGGAAGTGATGTTCTGGATGGGGACAGGTTAAAATGGACATCAGTCCTCAGATTTGGGACACGCTGCTCGGGAAGAAGTGGTGGAGTCCTGTGGCTGGAACTCTTTAAGTTATGTTAGAAGTACCCAGGCGCTGATTTAAGAAAAATGGGGGCTTTATGATTGGGGGACAGTGGTATCTGACTGAGCCCAGAGCAGAGCTGGTGTTTCATGCCCCCCCCCCACCTTTCCTGCATCCTCTTCATCCTCCTTTTGTCTCCAAAGACTGGCTTCCTCTGCCTTCTCACGTGCCGGGGGAAGACAAGACCACTGACAGTTTCTGAGTTTCTATGGCCCGGCTGGGGTGGAGGCTCACCCCCGAGTGAATCAGTCATGGCCACAGGAAGAGGGACAGGTGGGAGGGGCACACACACCAGATCCCCCTCTGTGTGTCTGGGAAGGGGACAGTGGGGTGAATTCCCCTGGTGGCATTTACCCCTCCAAACCTGGTGCCACTGGATGGGGATTGGCCCGGGCTCAGTGAGCAGAGGAGTGGGCAAGTCAATAAGAATGCAGGACCCCTGGTCGGAGTGACTGTGAGAATGTAGCACCATTTGTCTAGAGGGAAGGTCAAGGCTGCTGCAATGGATTGAAACAGGAACATTTTTAATAGAGAGCAATATGGGCCGAGGGAGAAGCAGCTGAGCACTGATCCACGGAGCATGGCTTCCATGACTGTCTCCTGTGTGAAGACAGCCTTTCAATCCCAGGCAAATAGAGGTTTGAAGGGAGACAAGGCCGGTTTGGGGACAATCAGGCATCGGTGAGATCAGGAAAAACCTGAGGCTTTGGGGACCTCCTAGGGCCTCCCTAGAGTAGAATTACACCTTTGTTCCCAGAGCAGAGGCCTGACACCTCCCCTACCCCACCGCCTCACGCAGACCAGACTCAGATGGGGGAGGCAGGGCAGGGCCGGGCCTATGGCTGTGCTGGTTACTCGCATAGCTGCCTGGCTGGTCATGAGAAGGGAGGCGTCTCAGTTTATAAAGCGAGGTGGAGCTGTAGGTCCCCAGGGGAAGGGGCAAGAGAGGGTTACCTGTGCCGTTCTTCCAACACCCGCAGCAGAAATTGCTGATTGACCAAGAAGCCATTTCTCCTGGAGCCCAGAGAGAGGGCTTGCCAGTGAGGAGCTCCAGGCAGCCTCTCAGTCTGTTAGCACAAACAGTGAGCCACATCACGTCAATGGTGTAGAGACGGCTGGTGGGGGTGTGGGGTGGGGAGCAGGTGAGTCTGGGCCCAGCACCCATTTTGTGGAAAACTAAAGGGGTCATGGCAACCATAAATGTGACCCCAACACAAAATTCTAGCTTAGGTGTGCAGGTGCCTTAATCTTCTAACTGGTGTTGGGATAGCCACGGGGTTTTGCAAGGCGCTCTTTCACAAAACTTAATTTCATCCTCATAGTGACTCTATGGGGCTAGTGCAAAGTGGATGAATGCTAGAGATCAGAGAACTGAGATGTGAAAGGTCATCTCCAAGTTCAACCAGCCGGCACCAGCTCCCCAGTTCCCCCAGAACTGGATCTTCTGATTGCTGATTCATGTGGTTTTCACTGCTTCAAAGTACAGTTTGATTGGAGAACGCATTCTTCTGCGAAGTTGCCTGATGAAGAGAATTTGCCCTCAGGTTGCACGTGAAGTGATCGCCCTGCAGAGTGTCTCTCCCACAAGTCTGGGTGCAGATCAGTAACCTCGGCGTCCGCTGGGAGCTCGTCAGAAATGCAGGACCCCAGGCCCCAGTCCAGGCCCCCCTGAATCAGGATCTGTATTCCAACCAGGCCCCCCGGCCAATTCATGGCACAGCAAAGTGTGAGAAACACAGTTCCACAAGACGCACGTGCTTTCCTGCGCTCCTCCACGGCAAAGAGGGTTCTGTGGGCCGAAGAGTTTGGGAAATGCTGCATCCTAGCCTATTCTTTTTACGCATATAATAAAGGCTTGGGAAAGTTCCAAAGTAAAAAAACAAACAATTATTTAACTTTGCTTAACCCAGTATTTTCCAAATTTGTTCATTCATGAAGTCTTTGTATAAGTAACATTTATTACTGTGCCATGGATTTACTGTTTAACAAAAACAGTTGAGATGGGCTGCCACAGAATTGGGCCAAATTAGGCCGGATAAACCCGTAACTGCTTGAGTGAAAAATAAAAAATGCACCAGTTGAAAACTGGTCTGGTAACCAATCATTTGTCATTGTCTTCAGGTGACAGACACTAATGCCATTTTATGGGTATCATTGTTGGAAAATGAAAAAATAATAAAATACTCAAAGAGGGGAGAATAAAAGAAATCTGTGATAAAAATAAAATGAGTAGCAATCTTATGAGTGGGCAGGTGCGTTTGATTCAAGAGGAAAAGGGGTAAAAACACAGATATTTGTTTGATTATATTTGCAACATTCTACCTCATACCCTTCCACCCATGAGAGGGGTTCGGGGCCTATTTAGATTCCATATGTAACTCCACTGACTCTCTATAACAACCCTGAGTGATAGATGGTAGCACCTCCCAGTTACAGGGAAGGAAACTGAGGCTCAGAAAGATCTGGTCATCTGCCAGGGGTCAGTCACACAGTGGATGAGCCGGAGAGACTCAGCCCCACAGTGGGTGGCTCAGAAGCCCAAGCTTGTTAGGCTTTATATGATTTTGCACTGAAAACACACCTGGGCACCTGGGGGACTGTGTCTGATCTGAGCCCAAGGTTCTGAGGAACAGGTGCGGAGGCCAGGGGCCACCTGAAAGCTGGCACTCCAAGTTGTCACTCCCTCATGAATGATGCACTCGGCGCCAGCTTCAGGTGCCACTCTCTGCTCCTGCAGGCGCTGCACTGAGCTCTGGGACGTTATATACCCAACCCAGCGACTTGTCTCCTGTCCTCCACTCTGTCCCTCATCCTGGTGCTGCCACCACCGGGCCCACTGCCACCTGAACGTGACCAAGTACCACAGACGACTGAACAGTCGGGGCCGCCAGCCAAGGTGCCTGTTTTTCAGCAGCAACTGCCATTGATGTCATTGATCACAAGGCAGGCCAGAGCCAGTTTGGCCTAGTTTAGTGGTCACTAACGCAATTACTCAATTTTTAAGGAAAACATTTGTCTCCAATAAACAAAAACAGAATAAACCAGGAGACTTCCATGCTCATTCCCGTGAACTTCAGTCACAGGCCCAATCCACAAAAGGGAGGCAGGGGAAGACCCAGACGCAGGGGAGCACCGGGAACGGCATGAAGACTAGCAGTCAAAGCCAATGTAAAGAGACAGCCAACTTCTCGTGCGTGTCTGAGCCCATTCGGCCTTCACATAAACTCCAGGGAGAGGAGCACCGTCACTAGCCCCACTTTATGGATGATGACACGAAGGCCCAGAAACTTCGCATGATTTGTGCTTGAGGTGGCACAGCGAGCAGGTGTCAGTCACCCACCTAGAAGACAGGTTCTGGACCCAGACTGTCCGAGTTCAAATCCTGCCGTGGTTTGCCCTGGGGAAATGAGAGTGTGTTATTAGATCCCTTTTTGCCAATTTTAATACAACCATACTACTTTTTCTTGGAGCATTTTGTCAGCCAACTCTCTTTATTAAAAGTTTAAGTAAATATATCTAAAAAGAAATAACAAAAGTGAGGTTGAAAACTGATGCTTTGCAATGCAAGATAATGATAAAAAATAGATATCCTGAGGAAAAAAACACTATTACCTGAGTCTAGGGCACGGACCTGTTTTCTCCTGATTAAAAACAGAGGTTAACATGTATTAGAGACTGACCAGCCTTGGCCCATGATTTCCCTCCTGGAAAGAACCGGAAGTACTGAAAGAGACCGGAGCAGGGAGTGCTTGCTCAGGGCGCACTCAGGGAGTGCTGAGCTGCCTGCTTCTCGGGTCTTGCTCCTATGCCACGGAACCGGAACGGCGTGGCAAATGCTGGGCCTCAGCAGCTTCAAGAGCCTGAGGTGGGTGGAGAGGTTTTTGTGGCTGCAGCGGGCCTCCACCCAGGGGACCTGTGTGCTGATCGTGCAAGAGGAAGATGGTGAGTGCACCCTCCTCCTCCAGCCAGGAGAGGTCCCCCACCCGAGAAGCCCGAGCTCCAAAGCACCCAAGTGACATTGTGAGAGCAGTGCGGGACCACATCTCTGCTCACCTCTCCTTTCAAGCACGTGGAGGGGGACTACATGCCAGGCCTCACACTTGGATGAGCCGTGGCCAAGAGACTTGCTTGGCCAATGAAACGTAAGAGGAAGGGATGTGTTTCATTTGCTGGTGGAAGCATTTAAGAGCTGTTCTCTCTTCCCCTGCGACAGAGAATCCTGGGACCTCACGTGGAGATAGCAGAGTGATAAGGTGGAGGGGCCTCTGTCAGCCTGAGTCCCTGAGCGACCACTCTACAGAGCAAAGTCTGTCTCCTCATCCTCTCTCTCGACTGACCCACAAGAGCACTCACATTGTTTTAAGCCACCGTGACTTTGTAGTCCTCTCAGATCAAAATATAGACCAGCCTATCCTGACTGATTAAAGGACAAAGCTCTCACACTGGCCACCAAGGCCACAAATCCAGACCCCAGTTGTCTGGCAAGCTGCCCACCGATGCTGGAGGTCCCCTCCTTGGCCACTATTGCTGCCTCTTCACCACGAGGGCAGCTGGACAACTGCTAATGTCCCTGCTACCAACTGCAGCCACAGCCCTGGCGACTGTGCAGCTCATGCCCTTGGTGTGCCTCCTACACCAACACCACACACTGATTCCTGAGCTCTCCCCTCCTTTAAAAGTGTTCCTGCAAAGTGAGACTGACATCCTGGTCTCTGTGCCACCCTTGGTGAAATATGCCTCATAGTCAAGGTCCTTGGGCACCAAAGGGTCTCAGCATTTAGAGATGAAGTCCTCTGGATCCACACATGCAGCCCCTCCCTCCAGATGCAAACACAGCAGCAGGCTGGCTGGGTCACTTCTTCCTCGTCCTGTTCCAAATCCCCACGTCCTCAGCCTCCACCAGGGCCACCCCCCTCATCAGACATGTTCATGTGTCTGTTTTTCCTGATGTCTCCTCAGCTGCTATGAGGAATCAGTGGACACGGATGGACACTTCGATGGAGCATCTGAGAACCTGCCCCAGCCCACCCAGAGCACCCTGTATAGGGCGGCCCTGCACGCAGTTTCTCTGTGCAATATGTCTCACTCTTCCTCATAGACTGTATGTTCCCGAAGAAAAGAAATTGGCCTTGTTATGTTTGCATCTGTCTGGTTAATCTATTGCTGCCAAGCCACTTCAAACTTAGTGATGCAAAACAAAAACCCCTGTGTTATACTGCACCCATGGGTTCTGGAGATCATGAGTTCCAACAGGGCGCACGAGGACATTACGAACTGTGGAGGGTCTGGGACTTTTTACCCAACTTGAAGTTGCACAGGTTAGCCTGTCACAGCTTCATGGCTGCAGGTAGGACACAAGAGGCCCCTGGGTTGGAGGCGGAGGGCGTTAGTACTCACAGCACCAGTGGTCATTTAGACATCCGTGTTTCCTTGTGTCGATTCCCGGAGACCCATCTCCCACAGGGTTATGGGAAGAGAGCGGGAGTCATCTGCATACATAGTGGGTTGCACTATAGGGGAGGAACCCCGAGTTTAGGGAACCTGAATCTTTTATAATAGGAAGTAAGCATACCCACCATAAACTCCGGAGGGAGATGTTAACACTTTCTCTGTTTTCCAAGGCTGCAGGCAAACCCGCCCTTTACTTCAGAGGGGAGTACAATCTCTCTCTTCTGGGACATTCACTATACAAGCATCTTGTAAAACCAAGTCTGGAACAAAAGCTGTTTGGATGTCTTTTTATAAGACACGCAGAAATGCTGGAGACCCATGGAGAGTTGTCTCCCAACGCAGCAATGGCTGTTTCTGCTCCAAAGCATCTGGGACCTCAGGTGGGAAGACTCACACGGCTGGGGGCTGGGCAGACATAGAGCTGTGCTCAGCTGGGACTGTCAACTGGTACCACACTCCCTGTGGGTTGACATTCTCATATCATGGCAGCTGGATCCAAAAAGGGAGCATTTCAAGAGGGCGCAGGTGGAGAGCAAGTGAAGAAAGCAAACCCGAGGGACACTGCGTGGCCTTTTCCAATTAGCCTCTCAAGTCAGCAGCATTGCTCTGCCGCCTTCTATTGGTTACAAGTGAGTCACTAAGGGCGGCCCCCACCCAAAGAGAGGGCAATAAACTGCTCGATGTTGGGGAGGGGCAAGGCCCCATTAGAGGAGAGCACACGGGGTTCGATAGTGTTGTGGCCATCTTCGGAAAGCATGCCCGTGGAGTGGAGTCTGTGCTCGCTGCAGAAATCAGAACTCTCTGGAACATACACAGAGCCCTCTTCCATAGGCTACTGTTCACGCTACGTGGGGTAGTGTGAGAAGAGCCCAGCCCTGGTGTGCACAGGGCTGCACCCTAGTTTCTGCCACACCCCTGCATCACCTGGCTGTGGCCTGGGGCAAGTCACTGACCTCTCTGAGCCCCTGAGACCCTGGTGCCCTGGGAGAGCTCCGCAATGGAAGGAACCTGCCCCTCTCGCTTCCCAGGGTTGTTGCCTAAGTCCTGCGAGGGTCCTGCGAGGGTCCCATGAGAGTCCTGTGAGGGTCCTGCTGGGGTCCTGCGAGGGTCCTGCGCTGCATCAGGCAAACAGGCCAGGTGTGCGGAGGGCTACCTGATGTGGAGCTGTGCGGGAGGCAGAGTGTCTGCAGACCATCTGTGGCTGAGGTTGTCTTGGCTTCATCCTGGGTGAGAGGCACACAGCTTCAGAATTAATAATGTAATCAAAGCTTTTAATTCTTCTAATTGAGTTACCCATGAAGAGCAAGGGGAGAGCACCTGGCTTTCTGCCCTCTAAGGGCTAAAAAACAGGGAAAGGATTAAGTGTCCCATGAAATTGCTTCTGGGGATGCTTCTATCCAGGAGCCTGCTCCACCTAGTAAAATGAAAATGAGAGAGGGGGTGGGAGGAGGGAGGGAGAGAGAGAGAGAGAGAATAAGGCCGTGGAGGGGGATGCAAACACCAAAGAGGAACACTGGTCCGAATAACAGAGACCTGTGTCCCACCGCCTAACACACAGCTGCTGCCACAGGAGATCCAGGCAGGGGTGTGTGCAGCTTTCTGGGTGCTCAGACACCCACATCCTGGGGCCAGGGACGGGGAACAGAGCGGGAGATACTTTTAGTTCTGAGCATCAGAAGGGCTTGAGGTGCTGCATAGCAGAGCCGTGGAGCATTTACTCCGAGGCAGGAATTTCACAAATCTGGGAGCCGAGAAGGATTCTTCCGCGGAAGAAACCACGCGCACTGAGGGGAAGCGTGTTGCCCCAGACAGAACGTGCTGGGAGAGATCAAAGCTAGCCTTAAAGTAGAGACGCTTTGACCCAAAGCCCAGCCTTTCCCATGGTTTCCATTATTCCTCTGTCTCGTGTCAAGGGTAGGAGGAGAGGGAGGAAGGGGGTGTTTGGGGGTGGGACCTGGAGTGAGATGAGGACTTCCCAGCGGTGCCAGCCAAGGACGTGTTGCCACAAGCCACGCGGCCACATCCCCAGGTTCAGCCCAACGTAGAATGAGAGGCAGAGACAGGCAGTGGGAAAGCCGCCTGGCCCCGCGGGTGTATTTTAGTAGTTTCAGACTGACGCATTCTGGGTAAAGTGCACCCTCGGGAGCACTTCCGATCTCAGTTCCCCCTTCCTAAGGGATGCCACGCGGCTCTGTTCACCGCTCACTCAGAAAGTGTTCATTGAGCACTTGTTACATGCAAGGCACTTGCCTGCCCCCGGAGGTACAGTAGTGAATACGAGTCACTCGCCCTGAATGAGCGCTCGGCCTCATGGGAGAAACTGTCCGTTTCTATGCAGACTGATGAGTGCTCACAGAGAGCAGCAGGAGGAAAACACCCAGGTGCACGGGGGTGGCCACAGTCAAGGAAGGCTTCTTGGAGGATCTCGCATCTCAGCTGAGCCTTGAAGGACAATTAGTGGAGAGTAAAGGGGGTTGTGAACAGGGTCATGGGGGCCTGGAAAATAGTTCTGAGTCACCTGCTGCAGCACCATGCACATCACCCTCCCCTGTGTCTTTCCTTCCTCCGTTAGAATGACTTTCACTTCGAACTGTGTAAAACCTGACGGAAACAGACTTGACGATGGACAACCACACACAGATGGAAGAAGGAACAGGAAGTCACCCCTGCAGAAGGAGTAGAGACTGTTTAAATCTTAAGAGAAACATAAATGAAGTCCTCCAGCTTCTAAAAAGTGCAAACTAAGAAAACTGACAAAGAAATAGCAAATCTGGATCCACCGTAAACTCTTAAAAGAAGCTAAGTGAATAGACAAAAATCACCTGGGCACAAAGACATCCGATGGTGTTACTAGAAAGTTTTACACAAAACTTACAAGTAAGATAACTCCTATTTTATACAAACTGATCCTCTTCCAATTCATGGAGACAAGTCATGTGATTTCCTCCATAAATACAAAAAAAGCCTACATTAAAATTTGGTAGCATTTATGCTATGAAACCACTAGCAAATCCTGAATCCAAGAGAACTCCCGCACCTCGCCACACACGCACGCCGACTGGGACACTTGAGGGTGGAACGTAAGGCACACTCACTGTGAGGCCGCGCACAGACCAGGAGGCCCGCCGCTGCCTCTCCTAGTCCGCCCGATTGTGCAGTTCTAACCAGCGCACAAGGACAAGGAACATGGTGGAAGACGCAAGAAATAAAAGAAAGAAACAAAGTCCCATTCATTATTTGTAGGTTAAATACAAAACTCTGAGAACTAAGCTTTCAACAATCACTCAACAGAAGAGCGACATCAACAGGCACAATGTGCCTAGGTCCCTGAAACAGCCGATGAGAAAATACACTAGAAAAGTGTATTGTAGCAACAAAACTGCAGGCTGGCTAGAAGTAAATCTACCCCAAAATACGAAACCGGTGAAGAAAATGTAAAACATGACTGGACAGCCTCTCCCCCTCCCGGGCTGGAATGCAGACATAAATGAGGTCTAGGAGTCGGCCGATGGGCTGAGCCCACACCCCGGGGGTGGCATAGTGACAACGACTTAAAACCTCAGCTTTGTAAAGTTTAGATATTAATCGCTGCTGCTGGAGATGTGAGAGTGTCCATTGGTTTGACTTACTCGAAGCACAATTTGTTAGTATTAAAAACTTAAAAAACGTGTAAACCTTTTGGTCCTACAGTATGAATATATATTCAAATAATCAGTAAATAACTTAAAGATGCAAATCATACGTGGTCATAATTACCACGCAGCTTTAATGCAAACGAATCAGAAACAACTTAAGAGTGTTACTATATTTTTTCTCTAAATAAATATCAGTGCCTTCTCAAATGGAAAACTATTCAGCATTAATATTTATTGCATCAGTACAGCTGTTTCCATTTGTTAGAAGGAAGCATACAAGGCAGTAGTCAGCACGTTACCAGTTTGGGTGTTTGTGGTAGGTGCCCGTGTTTGTGGGTCTGTAAAAGGGGTCTGAACTGGAGGAGGAGGAACCTTAGGGTGACGAATGCCACAACCCTGCCTGGCACCATGGAGGGGGCGCCCATGTCTCCCGACAAGGAAGTGGGCAGGCTGCCCCCAGATGGGTGGACTTGTCGTGGGGTCCTCTGCCTGGAAGATATGCTCCGCATGGCAAAGGGGCTGGAGTTAACCAACTGAGCTTGGGCTTAAATGCTGACTTTTAAAGGTTTTTTTTTGGTACATGTAAAATATCTCATCATTGAAAAAACTTTAAAGGAGTTATAAGACAAAAGCTCCAATTTAAAATAACAACCGAAAACTTCAAAAGCTAGTCATAAACTTTGCGAGAAATACGCAAGATGTCTAGGAAGAAAACCAGAACACCTACTGAGAGCTTGAGAGAAGATGGTTAAAATGAAATCTCAGGCTGAAGCCCACTATATAAAATAGAGGCTAACATTTGCTACTCAAACAGATAACAGACCCCACTTATCCAGCACGCACTTAGGCCAGATGCCGTACGAAGCGCTTCATGCACATTGCCTCCGTCGATCCTCCAACAGCCCAGCGAAGCAAGGATGACCATAATTCCCATTGGACACGTGAGAATACCATGGAAGGCTGGGGTTCTCTGTTCGCACTCAGAGAACCCAGACGTGCGGAGTCGGGCTTGCAGCCCAGGAAGGCCTGGCCCCAGGACCTGCGGTCTTTGCTGCACAGAAAACCTCTCTCGTTTAAGTGGGGTGGCTTCCCAGAGCCCTGCCTCTGGACACCCCCTTGCTCCCTAGGAAAGGAGAACTGGTTCTGCTAAGATCAGAAAGCTGTACAGCTCTATACAAACTCAGCTGAGTCGATGTTTCTTATGTTCTGGCCCACCGTCATGTAATTTTTTAAAGTTCCAGCCAGTGTGTTGGGTGCTAAGCAGCAAAGGGTGGTGGACAGAAACAGAGGGGAGGATCCCAAGAGGAAGTTGAGACAGAGGCTAAGCATGGGAGCCCCACCCTCCTACAGGAAATGCTTCTGGGGCTAATCCTTTGTGATTTGGTGGTAAGAAAGGTGATTTCCTGCCCCAAACAAGAGGGTGAGGAACTCTAGAATCCAACCCACCAAGGTTCAAGTCTCGTCTTGTCCACTCAGGAAAGTTACTCAGCCTCTCTGGACCTCAGTTCCTTGATCTAAGTGAAGTGATGATAACACAAGAATAGCCCAGGACACAGAACCTGGCATGTTGTAAACGCAGTTGTGTCTTATCTGTCATCACCATTGTCATTGTGGCCTGGTCGCCATCATTCTCAGAACCTAGGAGCCACCCACAGAACTTCAACTCCCAGGTCTTCCTGCCACTCTGGCCTCAAGGCCTCTGAGTCACCAAGTGCCCCACAGAAGTGGCTCAGGAGAGACCAGAGCCCTAGGAAATGCCCACCCCGTCAGACCCGGGCTCCCAGGACTGAGCTGTGTGTGCAGGCCTGGCGGGGAGACCGATGACTCGAGATAAGATAGGCAATCAGCTCGGGACTCACCACGGCAGACTTCTGGTCTACTTGTAAAATGGGTCTTGTCATTTATTTGACAGTCCCCAGGACCTCGCTGAGGGGGAGGGACAAGTGAAGCGGAGCCCCCAGCAGAGTGTTCCTGATGGCCTCAAGTGCGGAGATGGCTGGTCCCGGGGCTCCCAGGCGTGGACAAGCCCATCACTAGCCTGGCTGTCTGCAGGCTCGCTGTTCACTTCGGCCAATGGTGGTGGAGTGACGGACTGCCTCCTCTGAGGGAAGGCGGTCCAGGGGGGTTCGCCCTTTAGAAGCCAGCGAAATAGTTCCACTTCCAGTGAATTCAATCCATTTCCAAAAATGCAACTCAAAGCTGAAATGTCCAATCAGCATCCCTGTAGCCGCCAGCCACCCTTTAGTCAGCAAAAATGCAGGGTCTGGGGCTGACTCAGCAGCTCCCACGCTGCTCAGTCTGCCACCAGTCTCACGGGGCTGTGATGGTGAAATGAGAGTGTGTGTAAACCACCCAGGAACACAGGCACCTCCTTAAATGAATCCTAAGGAAATACGGGTAAAGCAGAGGACCCTTCTGCTTCATATAGTGTTTCCCTGCATTAGGCCACATAGGCATTCAGATACCACAGCAGCGAAGGCAGGGAGGCCAGGGCCTTTGCAGCTGCTTCCAAGTGAGTGCCCACCCACCACCCCCACTCACCTGTGCTTCAGGTGTGGCTCACGTCCCTTGGTAACCTCAGCACCTGGAATAGGACCTGGCACAAAGCTGGCACCTCAGTGAATATCTGCTGAATGAAAGATTCAAAGAATGAGTGACAGCAAGAGAATAACAAATGGGGGGACCACAATCCTGTTGTCCAACTCTAAATGCCACCTGTTTTTCCAGATGCAGAACACCTTCTCTCCAAAGCTTCCCCAGCTCCCTCGCCTCCTACCACTGCCCTAAGGTCTCTTCCCTCTGCCTCTCTCTCACCTCTTACTCTACCATGATATGATGGATTTTTCTGTCTCTTTTTGTCTTCGAAAGCCGACAGAGAGCATGAGAAAGGGGCAGAATCCATCGGCAGGGGTAGCCCAGCAGGATAAATGCAGGGTCCTCCTGCCACCAAGCCATGGCTGATGGGCTGCACTTGGCTGTGGTCAAGGAGGGCTCTCCTTGATGCCAAAGAAACCAAGCAGCAGCATGGGACAAGGGGCATACATTGGGGTGCAAATCTAGAAAGGATGGGTAGAGACTCATTACCGGGGGCAAGTAGGAAAGTTAAGAGACAGAGAGAGAAGAGATATGATGTAGCGAGCCCATGGTGGCCACCCAGCAAGGCGGAGATCATGAACAATGTTTGTGTCATATAAACCAGTGCTCCTCACCCTCCATGTGCATAGGAGTTATCAGGGTCTTTCCTAAATTCAGGTTCAGCTTTGGTTGGTCTGAGCTTGGGTCTAGCCAGCTCCCAGGTGATGCTGCTAGGGCCGGCCCAGGAGCCAGACTTTGGGCAGCATTCAAGGCTTGAGTGCACAAGGCACTGAAAAGTCTCCCAAGCATCTTTCCCATCTCATCCTTTAAAATGTGAACAGGCCACCAGAACTGAAACTGAGGGACTCTGAACATCCTGGTATCCAAAGGGATCCTCTGGTCACTGTCCCCTGCCTCTCATCTCACAGCCTCTGCCTGGACACTCCTAAGCGTGGGGCAGCCTCCTCCAAGAAGCCAGGGCTGACGGAGGATGAGAAATCCCAACGGCTCAACTCCAGACCTCAAGCTCCATCCCCAGAACCACAGCAGCTCCCGCGGCGTAGATGAAGGCAGCCACAAAAACATCCTGCTCAGGCTTCCCTCCAAACAATGCTTTATCCACAAGTTCAATCTCCCTGGCTATTGTCCCCTCTGCACAGGTGATGTGCGGGCGTGTCTGTAGGTGTCCTGTCTCTTTATGCTCACCCTTGCCCCTAACACACACAGCCGCGAGACGACGGCAGTCCGAGGCACCTGAGTCATCTGTGACTTTACGCCCAAGGCTTTTAACATAGTAGGTGCTTGTAGGTAAACGTTTGTTTGGTTAATTAACAAAAAAGGTTGACTTTCTTTTTCACTACTTCAATTAATCAAATTAGATTTTCTTAAGGCAGTCAAATTTCTTCTGCATGGTAACACAGGTTTTGTGAGCTTGAGTGGCTTTGCTCAAGGGAGCTGGCAGGGGGAAGAAAAGAATTAAAACCATGTTCCTGGAACAAACTGTAATATTAGTGGCTCACAGTATGAGGGGAACTGGATTGGATTATCCTAGAAAAATTACAAAATTCTCTAACAAGAAGAAATTAGACCTTGTGTAAATCCACGATGACCAATAACCTGGCATGAAGGGTCATCTCTCTCCATGCCTGTGCCCCCGGCAGACATTACTAATCAATCACAGCGCTCCCCCTGCTAAATGTTGGTAGGACTTGAGAATGCTAAGGTTTGAGTCCAACACTGAGGTTTGTTCACTGGCCCACTGTTAACCCTATGCTTCCGATCCTGTCCACCTGAGCACGTACTCGTGCAGTTCCCTTGTGCACATAAGGTGTCCCTCTGTTCCCCAGAAATCACAGCTCAGCCTGAGCTGTCTTAGGTTTAAGGTAAGAGAGGCTCACACTCCTTGTGCATAGCATCATGAGGATGGGGACTGTGTCTTGTTCATTCATTCAGCACTGGTTTGCCTATGTTCAGTTCTCTGTCTTAAAGAAAGCCCTAATGCCTGTTTGAATGGTGGATGGATGAAGGAATAGATAGATGGATGGATGGATGGATGGATAAATGTTCGATTAATCATGGAGAGATGCTTGGTAGTCCTGAGTCAGGACTCTCTTCTTCTTCCTCTTCTCTGCCCCCAGTAAGTGATTTTCTGTTTCTCTGTCTCTCCTTGTGTATGTACCGAACACTCCCTACACACAGCCTCACTGCCCCCAGGGGCAGCACTCACGTTATCTGAAGGCACTTCCAGACATGTCTTGATCTGGGCCTTCTAGACTATTCCATCCGCCCAGTTGTTTCTGTGGATGAAACTCGTCTTTATGGAGAAACTTCATATTGTCAGCGAGGTTCTGTCATTTATTATTTATGTAAAGTGCTGTCTCAGGCCTTTCATGCAAACTGTTTGTTCTGTCTCCAGCACGGTGGGGCAAGGCAGTCCTCAGGAGCCCGCTCTACAGCGGAAGGAAGACCCCACTGGCCTGCCCCCGATGACAGTGTGGTTGCAGGGCAGGGTCCGCGCCCAGTCCACCTAGCCCACGAGTCTGCACTCCCGCAAAGGGACTATGGCTGGTCAGGGTCTCCGTGAGTCCTGGGAAACTGTGTAGCGGCCCAAGAAGCCAGGTATGTCTGCACTGTGTTGTCTGCTTACAGATAGGGCCACTTTCCCCAGGGCTAATGAGGAAGGTGGTCCCCAGCTCTCCCCTCCAGTGCTAGGAAGTCAAGGTTCCCTGCCCTTAGCTGTCACGGCTTACCCATCACTCCCCTCCATGTCTCCAAGTCTTCCAGAAAGGAGATGACAAGATGGGGGTACGTACAGGGGTGGGGAGTCCTTTCAAGTGTCACCCAGTTAAAGATTTCCTGAGGCTAAAGAGAAAGCGAGAGTGGTTCTCCTGCTGGTCCTGCCTGTCTCCCTCCCGCCACCAGCACAGGAGAAGCAGCTGCGGTGCCCCAGCCCAGCTGCCCCTGAGGAGTCTGGGATGACCCAGGCACTGCGTGTCACATCCTAGCCCTGGAACCACCCCCAGGCCTTGCCCAGCCCAGGGTCACCCCCCCCTCCCCTGCACTGGGAAAGCCCCACTTTGTGTAATGGCTTAATTATCATGTCAATACGGGTCATTAGCATGGCAGCTGTCACAGCAAATGGGGGAGAAGGGGGCTCCAGGGCCCCTAGGGTCAGCCTAATTGGTGCAGTGAACAGAATACTCTATTTGCTCAACAATGGTTTGGGTTTCTCTTCTGACCTGGGAAGGGCATCCTTGCTTACCAGGAATCAATAGCAGCTGAATTTTCATCCCCAGTGACAGGGACAGGATCCATGGACTTAACCCCTCCAGGCCCACCCAGACACCAGCAGGAGCCCCCTCACAGTGAGAGGCAGGAGACTTCTCTCCCAGGGGCAGAAATGGGGGGTGTCGGGGGTGGGCAGAGTGGAGAATGTTTGTGGAATGAGTCATAACTCACTTTTTTTGAGTGCCGACTATGTCAGATACCGTCCTAGCTTTTACAGGTGCATCGACTCATAATTCCCCCAAATCTCTGAGGTCGTGTTCTGGTTATCCAGGGACGTGCAACTGCCCACCTTTGGTGGCTGAAGACCACGTCGTTGTTATTACATCTCATGATCCCACAGGTCAGGGGCTGGGACAAGGCACAGAGATGCCCAGTTAATCTCTGCTCTGTAACGTCTGGGCCTCAGTTAGGATGACCTGAAGGGCCGGGGGTGCTGGAGCTAAAGGCTCCCTAAGGCCTCTGTCCCCCAGACACACAGCCTCTTTCAATGGCTGACGTGGGCTTCTACCCAGCGTGGCAGCCTCTCCTGTGGCAGTGTTGGGCTCCGTGAGGCTAAGGCAGAAGCTGGCCCTCCTCCTAAAGACCAGGCCTAGAACTGGACTATGACATTTTACTAGACTTTGTTGGTCAAAAGATGACAAACCAGCTCAGATTTAAGGAGAGAGGAAATAAGTGGCATCGTTTGAGTGGGAAAGTATCCAAGAACTTAGATATGCTTCTAACCCATCACAGGTGCAATGACTCCTTCCAACTGCAGATGGGAAACCAAGGCCTAGGCAGAGAGTGACTTCCCCCGCTCAGTGTCACACAGAGGTAAGTGGTGGTTGCAGGGGCTGGACCCAGGCAGTCTGGCTCCTGAGCCCTTAACTGCTACTGCTCTGTGACCTTGGGGAACTCATACCCCAACTTGGGCCTCAGCTTCCTATAAAGTGAGGGGTTGGGTAACATTCTTTCGAAAGTCCCCTCCCACACGAGCAGTTTCTAATTCTCAACCACATGAAAATGACCTCAGCCTGGCTTGTGCCTCTGTTGGTCTGGGACACAAGTGGTTGGACGGCCTCTCCCCGAAAGACCTCAAGAACTTTCAACCTTGAGTTAAGTCTCCAGAGATTGCTCAGAAAAGTCAAATCCAGGGGAAGTCAACGTGTAGGTACTTGAGTCACAGGGGTTGTGGCATCTGGGTTTTGAGAGGACCTGCAAGTGTAGTGGGGTCACCTGAGCCTGGCTAATTCCTCCCCACGGACGGTTCCACCCAGGAAGTGCGTCCTCCCAGCCTCCAACGGGCTGTGATTTAGCCTTAAAATCATCCTGAGCGCTGACTGAACCCCGACAGCTCCGGGATCTGAGTGACAGAAGGAACCCACACCAACAGGATCTGAGTGACAGAGGGAACCCACACAAACAGGATCACGTCCCTTTAGAGGAAGCGTTCTCCCAACAGCTTTTGGCCCCTAGGACCCCGGGCTGATCGGGCCCCTGTTGTGAATGAAGTTCTGAGGGCTGGCGGTTTGGGGACCAGTGTGATGGGCCTAGACCACACACGTGAACACGGTCTCAGCTCGCACGGGACAAACTGCTCGTGTGACCTCGGACAAGCCACCTGCCCTCCCTGCAGCCTAGTTTGTTTGTTTGTTTGTTTGTTTTAATCCACAAAAAAGGAATTTGATTAAGCCCAGGAGCACAAATAGGTTTCTCACTGGTGCCAACTTCTCGGAGTGGAAGTGGTTTTCCTGAGGGGACCACGTGGAGGGTGCTTGGGTGCTGCTGCCAAAGTAATAAATATCCTGAAGTGGGGAGTCCCCTCGAGATGGCATGAGCCAGAGATGCCTGGGTTCAAAGCCCAGACCCTCCACTTAGGAAATGTGGGATCCTGGAAAACCCGTTAAATTTTTTGAAACTGCCTTTCTCTCTGCAATGTAAGTGTCATAAAGCTTTTCAAAGAATTGATGGTGACTTCAATGAGACAATATGGAAAAGCCTGTCCACCTAGACCCGAGCACCGCCAACATGTTCCATAAAGGGTCATTGAATCTGAAACCTGAGCACTGTTGGGATACACAGTGACAGACAGGGAAGCTTTTAGTGACCTCAATAAGTCTTGTCAAATGTAGCAAAACCCACATTTAAGATGCATTCTAAGGCTGTAGTTAATGCTGCAGGCCTGGCGGAATACAGAAAACAAAACCTAAACATTCTTTTCTCATTTAAGAATGGACATGCTAGCCACCCACAGACAAGTGAAAGCGGGCACTGAACGTTGTGAAGCTGACCCAACGTGGCCGCAGAGCGAGTCCTTGGTGCCGATGGGCACGGAAGGGCTGTCAGCGGGAGCGCTCACCTTGCCCAGCCTCAGAGAGTGGAGGGAAAGCCACGGGCATATCCAGTGTAGGAGAAGCCTTAGGTTCACGTTTTCCATGTCACCAAAAGTGGCGTCTATGAGTAAGCTTGATAGGGCAAGTGTGAGGTGTCCTGACTCTAAACCTGGGAATGTTAGGGAAGGAAAACGGGGGTCTGACGATACTGTATAGCCTCATTGGGGTGACAACCCCTCAAACTGAGACCGTTAAATAGGCAAGTGAGTGGACATTCTTCAAGGCATTACTAAAACAATGATTATAATTTAGTATCACACAGGTGGCGCTTACGAGGGGCCCACAGTGCGCTGAGGATAGACACAAGCTCAATTAATCCTCATAGGAAACCCAAGAGGCAGGTCCTGTGACTTGCTGCATGTTACAGGGGGGCACAGAGAGACTGGGGACCACCCAAGGTCACACAGCCAATTGGCAGTGGACTGGAGCCCTCCAACCCTGCAGCTGTATTCCCAACCCCGCTACCCCTGTGTGACCCACAGATCCCGCCCATGCGACTTTTTAGGGAAATGGCATAGCGTGGGAAAACTACCACTAACCTAAGCCAGGGAGGCCTCTGGACTGGTGGAGCCAGGCAGTTCTCGGTTCAAATCCCAGTCCCAACACTTATTAGTCCCACGACCTGGGTCTAGAAGGTAGTTAATTATTGTCAGTCACCTCTTTAAAATGGGATTTCACTGGATTTTCAACCACACTGAAATTGCCGCGGTGGATCTGGGAACTAAGAAGACCTCGGAAATTGAAGTCAGCATCTGTCACCCACATTAACTTGGGAAATGCTGAAATATAGGATGCAAGAGGTTTGCGTACATTTTTCACAAAAACGTAATTTTTTCAATCACAGAAGGCCACCCCCACCCCCATGCCCAGGGTTTAACGTTGAGGGGGAGGAATAAAGTTAAAACAATCCAGGGAGTAAAATATGAAGATTTATACAAACATACAAACAATACCCACAGTTTAGAACTCAGTATCTCTGTCCTCGTATTCTGTGAGGTTTATCTCTTAGTCCCCCCCACCCCCAAGCTGCCTTTTCTTTTCATTAGACAACGCTCTCCACAAATTATTTCTAACTTTGGGTGATTTGCTGACCCCCACTGACTAGGGTCTCCTTTCCCCCCACCTACAACACCCACTTTGCATCCTAACCAAATACAGCATCCCCGCCGCACCCCCACCTCTCACTGGGGATGGTCTCTTTATCAATAACCCGACCCCTGGAAGCCCAGTGGGTGACTCTTCAGTGCCCCCGACACCGATGCAGATGGGCGCTCTGGATCCCCAGTGTAATCCCGGCCTGAAACGTTACTGGGAGCCCCACGGCTCTTCAATTACCTCCCGTGGCCCGTCAAGACCACAGCATCTCAAATTCAGTTAGCTGGGCTTTGGGTCTCCGCCAAGGCCCAGCCTCTGCTCCTAATGACAGCCAGCTGAGGGGACACTGAGAGGGGCTAAATTCAATTTGCAGCCCTTCTAATGAGATTAGGGGAGCAGGGTTTTTTATTTTCTCCAAAGTTTGCCATGGGCAGGATGAGTGATGGCCCAGGGGCGAGCTGTCAGCGTCAACAAAGGCTCCGAGCTAGGAGGAGGGGGTGGGGGGCAGGGATGGGAGGGAGGGGGGGAGCTTTTCCAGACAGAGCCCAGGAACCCTGCGTGAGTCACCCAGCAGGTGACCCCTTCTCGGTTGGCAACGTGTCACTGCGGATGGATGGGAGGCGAAGTCAAGGACGAATCCGAGCAAGGGCAAATGTCAATGGCAAGCAATCTCGCTAAGTAGAATCTCTCTCTGCTTGTTTTCTGCTTCTAAATTCTTCTCCACCTGTTTTGACTTTCTAAAAGTCATGAAGCAAATGGTATTTTTTTTAAATAAGTCCACTCAGAAGTATCCTCTCCAGGACAGAAGCCAGGGTCCCACTGGTGTCCTGCCTGGAGCAGCCCTGGCCAGCAGTGCCCTTGGCTAGGAGAGAGCCGGTGTCTGGAGTCAGCTGGGACCTCCGATGCCACCTTGTGTCGGCCAGGAGCTGGGAGGTACTTAACCTGATGCAGGGCAAGTTTGGGGTGAGGCGTGATATGCACAATGTGTCTAAGGAGCGTTTCAGTTAGCACCTGCCTCTGAGCAGCTTCAGCTCGCATGTAGAAGAGTAGAGCAGGACATTCTTCTGGGTCAGGCTGAGGGAGACGGAGGGAAAGCTCTAGGGAATCCGTAGAGGAAGAGGTCTCTGTGGTTGGGAGAGACAGGAATCTTTGTCTTTAGAAGGGAGCATTGAGCTGAACTTTGAAGGACGATAGGATCTGGAAAGGCCAAGAGGAGGGACTCAGACCCTTGTGGTTGAAGGTCTTCATGTGTCTCCTGCAGGCCCGGCCGTGCCCCGACCTGGGATCAGTCCTGCTGCCCCGGACCTGGACCTTGTGCTCTGAGCCCCGACTTGTCCACTGTGCCTTCTCAGAGCTCCTCGGAGACGATCCACGCTTATGACAGAGCTGCTGCCCAGCTTCCTGCCCCGCATATGAACTCTCCGTGGATGTGAGCCTCCTCACTAATCCCTGGCCGTGGCTCCAACCCCTTCAGCTGCCCGGTCTCGCCAGTCCTTCTCCAGGTGGTGGGAGTTGAGACTCACATTCCTTGCCCCTTGTTCCCTAGCCACTGCCCGACATCCTGTTTCTAGCAGACTGGTAACCAGGGACCACGACATCACTGCCATTCCTGGGCTTCCCCTGAATGTGGAAAGCAGCCCAAATCAAAGCCTACGCTCAGCTTCACGACAAGTCAACATGAGTTAGAGCACTTTGTGGACACACAATACACACTCGTTAAATGTTCATCGGCCGAGACGAGCTCATGGGGAAGGTGAAGCCTGATGGCACTTGAGCACAGGGACAGGTGGACAAGAGGCTGGAAGTGGGAGGCATTCTCCACAAAGAGGCCAGCTCAGAGCCAGCGCGGTGCTATTTGTCTTCAGAGAAGGATCATTTCTCTCCTCCGACACACTCCCGGTGGCCGAGTTGAGAGCTCTATTACTCACCAGCCCGTGGTCAGCTCTTCAGGGTCTCCAGCCACTCGGAGCCTCAGTGATGGACTCATCAGTGTGCCCACTCAGGGGAAGGGGCTGCTGCTGCCCACAGACTGGGGGGACGATCCTGGTGGCGCCACAGTCTGACCATCAGGCAGATGAACCAAAGGAATCCTACCAGTTCCAGAACCCAGAACCTCTTGGGCATGCCACGGCCAGAACCCTCAGAGAATAGCTTCGTCACAAAACAAAACACAGAACCCCTTCCGGGCCTGCACAGGATCAGGTTAGATTGTTGGGCCCGGGTTATGTTGAGTTTTGACTCCAAGCCCGCACCTCTCAAGTTCAATGCTGCCGGGAGGGCAGGTCCAGGCGCTGGGATTTGGAGCCTGGAACAGCTCAGTGCTACGGCTACTCATGGCTGCTTTGTTAACGTGGCTCCTCATATGCCGTGAATGGTTTCTGAAATTTTTTTCTCATTCCACTGACTTTTGTTAAAATTTGTTATGGAAAGACCATTCTGTCCTGGGGGAAGGGGTAATACCATGAGGTGACAGAGACATGGAAGTTCTAGACAAAGGCCGAGGATATCCCCAGCTCCTCTCCACCCCACCACGGAGGGCAGCTTGTTCAGGTACCAATAAAGAGGCACTGTCCTGGAAAGCCCCGTCTGGGCCATGGCGCACGGGCTCATGAGCCGGTGCCTGTGGCATTTTAATAGACCTGTAGCCCTCATCCCCGTGTCCGACATCAGGCTATGACAGTTAGAGATACAGCCTGGGGAAAGTAGAAAAAGGTAAGGATGGCAAAGATAAAAATATGGCCAGCTATCGGTGCATGGTGCTTCTTAATGAATAAGCGTAACTACAGGCCACTCCTCAGAACCCAAACTCTCCATTGTAAAGCACATTTTCCACCACAGATGATTTTCACCCCCATTTTCTTATGTAAGCCTCACAAGTCTGTGAAGGTCTCCTGATCTTCATTTTAAAGATGAGAAAATGGAGGCACCCCAAAGTTAAACAAGTCACCCAGGTTTGTGCTAGGGTGAGCCTCGGATGCAAAGCCAAGTCTGCCCAATGCCAGGCATGTTGGTGCCTTGATAGGGTGTAGAATGGACCATTCCCCACACCCCCCACCTCACCCCCGTCTCCTCTGATTCCACTCATATGCAGAGCTCCAGGCTCTTCTACCTATAGCCTGGTGGGAGAACCGTTGGCCCATCAAGAGGGAATCCTACGGGGCAGCACCTTGTGCCAGCTCTGTGCTGGCAGGGAAGGTACCTCACTGCCCTAGGAGCCCCCTGCACACATGGGACGTGGAGCAAAGAACCCTGGGCTGGGATCCCAGCCTCACTGTCACGGGCCCCACTGTGATCTTGGACGAGGGGCTTCCTCTCTACCCCCAGTGCCCTGTCGGCTCCTTGCCAGCTCCAGCATTCCCAGGCTCCAATTCTCCAGGTGCCCAAATCTTTTGAATGGTCACTCAAACCCATTTCTCGCTGCCTACAAATCCATCTTGTGTTTGTTCTTCTCCTCCTTCCCCGTTTTCTCTTTTGCTGCACCAAGTGTGAGTGGTCATCAGCATTTCCAAGGCAAAAGCTGTGCCTGGTGCCTCCTGGGCTTGCAAAAAACACCCCTCAGGCTGCCCCTCCTAGGGCGATGCCAGACCAGAGGATGGAGCCCTGGGTCTCTTCACGTTGCGCCACATTATCACAGAAAGGTGGATTAGAAGTTATCTCCGCTCTGCTTTCTCTCAGAGCTCCTTGGCAACACAGCTACCCGATATAAATACACACCAGAAACATGCAGGGACTCATACTCAGAGTGGAGGCCATCAGAGGCCCAGGGGGCAGAAACCGCTGGGGAGCAAGGACATCAGGAGATCCCCAGGATGCAAAGGAGTGCCAGTCTCACCACGTCAAGGTCAAATATGGCACCCATCAAATAAAACACCGTGGCCCCTGAGAATCCTCAGGCACCCCATCTCAAATGCTGGCCACACTGGATAGTCAATATTTCACAGCTGGAGCTTCATTTTCATCTTCATTAAACAGGGTCGAATGACCTTTCCAGGCTTGGTTTTCCTAAATTCCATTGGTCTTCCTCCTTGATCACGGAGATTAAAATCAAACGCAATGAAGCTGTGCTTCTGAGTGTAATAATGAGTAACATTTTAGGAATGAACTAATTCCTAGCACATTGTCAACTGTGGTGACTGAAATAACAAACTATTCAAGAGAGCAACGCAAACGGATCTCACGGTTGGTACAGGTTCAACGGCACAGGAGACACAGGCACCAGCGAGATTGCAACACACCCTCCCGCCTGCAGGCCCAGGAATGAAATTCCCCCAACGTCTCATATACATGACAGCCCTGTTAAAATGGACTCACAAAGCGCTGTCAGGCATTTGCAAACTACAGAGAGCCTGGCAAGAAAATACAATAAAGAGATCAGAGACCCGAAAGGGCAGGCCAAAGAAAAGAACCAGAAGGAGCAAGTTGTGTTCATTGTAAATATTTTAAAACTGTGTTCTTATCTTGGTTCAGGGCTGTGTCCTGTCTTGTCTCCGATCACTGTAAATATTTAATGTGCTATAGCGGCATCTCCGCACTGATGCCGGGACGATGGA
Organism: Tonatia bakeri; assembly: GCA_004024845.1. NCBI lineage: Eukaryota > Metazoa > Chordata > Mammalia > Chiroptera > Phyllostomidae > Tonatia > Tonatia bakeri. Next base: position 88,624 of record PVIA01002699.1, on the reverse strand, counting down.
TAAACCCGTTCGTGCACGAGGTGTGTTTTAGCCTGTGTGCAGACTGCCGGCCTGAGAGCACCCACGAGGGGCCGCTGTGCATGGGGCACAGGCTGTGCCCTGTGCGAGGGGTCCCAGGGCTAGAAAATAAGTCCCACTCACCCAGCTCAGGGGCCACGGGGTCAGTTCTGAGCAAAAGGCCCCTTTGTACAATTAACTGGGTTTTTTGTTTTTTTGGGGTTTTTTGCAATTCACAGTTCCTTTGTATGGAGGTATTGTGGAGAGTGGATGGGAAAATGCTCCTGTTTATTAAAAAAAGTTCAGAAATCTTTTCAGCATAAAGTTCAGAAATATTTTCAGTCTTAGTATGATTTTCTCTAAAATAAAAATATAGAAATTTTTATTCTGTTTTCCTTTTTTATTCTCCTAGCAGCCTAAGCCTTCTCTCAGGACTTGGTTTTCCTTGCAAACGGACCCAAGGCAGCTTCCAGAAGCAGCCGTCTGCTACAAGGGGCAGGCAATGAGGAGAGGGGTGTCTTTAGGAGCCCTGGGTCTGTGGACAGCTTCTGTCCTGCCTGTCATCCCACCCCTGGCACCCAGCTCTGGTTGTCCCAGCAGGTGACCAGGTCTCCCTTGGCCTCAGCTCCTCCAGCCTTCCCATGATTCATCTTGGTGGCTTCTTCACACCAGGGCCCGTGGGTGCTTCGGCTCTACCACTGTGGCCGGCGTCACCTGCGTTCTCAGGGGATGGCAGAAAAACAGGCAGAAGAAGCCGCTGGGATTCCAGCTGGACTTGTTGTCAGGAATACCCTTCCACAGTTACTCCGACCGCTACCTTGACCTTGGGAAAATGAACCCTTCCTTGACTTCAGCTTGCTCATGTGTAAAATGGAGGTAAGCATACTACCCCTGGGAATGCGTGAAGATTTAATACTAAACCAAGTTAGGGACTCAATATGCAACGGTACCTTTCCTCTCAGAAGGGCTGGGCCCCACGGCAGTGCAAGTAAGGAACAGTCTCCTTGGGATGAACATCTGTGGACTTTGCACTTGAACATGGAACCAAGAAGAATGGTGCCTGAGAAATAGTCTGTGATGAGGGCATTTGTAGTTAAGAAAGCTGTCTGTGGCTTTCCCTTTGCAGAGAGGACACTAGGCAATCCACCCACGCAGCAGGCTCAGGGCAAGAGACAAGCGTGTCACAGCTCAGGTCCCCTGGCTGGGAAGGCAGGAGCGATCTGAGTTTCTGCTGCCTTCCTCGGCTGCATGGCCCCTCCCTGGCCTCTTTCTGCTTTGCTCAGGGCTTTAGTCTTCAGAGAGCAGGGGTGAGGCCAGGGAACAGAGAAAGCAAGAAACAAGTGGGTCTAGAGCCACATCTCAACACAGCTGAACCTGCACAGAGACTTGCACAGGCCGCTCTGTTTATGGGGTAGAAGACAGTGAGAACAAACAGGGGCCCTTCTGAGCTTTCTACTTAGAATTCTGGGACAAACTCCACAGTCTGATTTTCTAGATACTCCAAGATATCTCCAAGTATCTCAACAACATAAATGTTGATATGTGCTGAGACCTGAGATCAGTCTCTGTCTCTCTGTCTGTCTGTCCTTCATCTATCTATCGTCTACAAATTCATTTGAATTCTCTGTAATAAACGGGCACAATATAGAGGTGTACTGGGATGCAGGTACGCCATAAAATCAGGAGGGTGTGCTGTAAGCCCCAGAAGGGCAGAAGTCACTGCACCAGATGACTATTTTATGTCCCTCTCTGAAATTGAAGGTCATAAGTCTTCTTCCCACAATTGCCAGCTGTATTTCTCAAATGGGATGTGGGGAATTACTCTACAGTCTATTTTTTCTTTTTTGTGGGTGTGAAGATCATTTATTTAATAGTGTTCTTACATCTTATAACATCTTTCTTATGTGCGAGGAGGCATTCCTCTCCTCTTTACAGTTCCTTCTGTCCTCTCAGCCTCGGTCCTTTCCCCATACCTGCAGATTTGTCTGTCGTTCATTCCTCTATCACCCACTGAATTAACGTGTATTAAAAGCCTATTAAAAACTTTGCTAGGAACGAGGGATGTGCACTGGACAAGTTAGACACAGTATCTGCTCCCGTGAAGCTCAGAGTCTAGTGAAGAGACTAGAATGTGCAAAACTTCTGTGAATGAGGATGCCTGAATAAGGGGGGTGCTGTGATGTGCCATCCAGACCCCCTCCAGGGACAGAGTTCTGCCAGAACACCGTCCTCACCTGACCCCTTCTATGGATCGCCTTCACTGGAGAGGGCTGTCTTACCCCAGGTCCTACCCGCTCCCAGGGTGTCCACATCCAATGCCATTTGACCCACTGCCTACTCTGGACAACCATGCAAGGCTCTCCCCACTTCTGAGCTCCCCAAATGTGCAAACTTACTTTGACTCCACCTTCCTTTTCTCATCACGCTGTTGACCTACGAAGCAGCCAAAGTTGTGTAAGACATTAATGTCCCTTCCTCCATGAAATCTTAGAAAACAGGAACCCAGAAAGCAAAAAGAGAGGACTGGTGATGACCTATGATGCTTTGGGCAATGGCAGTCTCCAGAGACAGGGGCCACTAGGGTGATGGCGGCAAGGACCTTCAAAGCCATACATTGTCACAGTTGTGACTTTTTCATCTTCCAGTAGTTCAGAGTATGGTAGAACCAGGTGGGGAAGAATGCCTTCCCAGCGAGGCAGTAAGACAGTGGTAAAAGCCTGAGAACTACTGTAAGCTGGACTAAAAGCAGTGAATGTCAATCCACCTCTCAACCACGGAACAAAGAACAGGAGTCACCCCTCACAGGTAGGTGAGGCCTGCAGCCACGGCCACCCACACAGCTTACCTGTTGACACATGGAGCCTAAGCTACCCTCACCTTCCTGACAATGACAGATGGTCTGGAACAACTTAATGGTAATATCTATTGGAATGTAAAATGGACTCCATGCTAAGGATAATAAAAGAAAATAGGATCTATTCTTCATTTAAAAACCAAAAATAAACAAAAATCAAGGAAATAGAAAAACCCAAAATCACAAAAGAAGAAGGCAGATTTCAAAATGAAATAAGCAAATTTTAATAATAAATATAAGTAGGTTGAGCTTGTCTAGCAAATAGGTCAGTACTTTCATAGAGAGCGGGAAAATCCATTTAAACTGTAGAGATAAACCCATAAATACATGAAGATAGGGTGTCAATCAGAAGGATGGCTGTGACTGGAGAGCAGTGGTCACAGCTGTCATTGTGAGGGGTCTACATGACCGTGCAAGTGACAGTCCTCCCTCCTCTGCGGTCTGCTCAGCTTCTCTTCCCCCCACCGCTTTCTGAGGACGGGCGGCAGCACAAGGACAGACCGGAGGGAGCAGATGCCAGTGCAAGGACTGTACTCCACATGGAGCAGGGCGCTGTGAGGCCTGATGTGTCAGGGTTGCGCCGTGGCGCATTACGGGGGACAAGGAGGAGCAAGACACGAGGTAGAGGGCTTGGGACAGGGTGGCCGAGGGAGTTCTGGTGGCACGGGAGAGGGCGGTCGTGGTTCTGGACGGAGATTGTAATAGGGCTCCTTGAAAAACCTGGGAGGAACACAAATACAACTAGAATTCCAAACTTTAGCGTTTTTCTCTTTTTCTTAAATGAAACACCAGCGAGGAACCAGATTTTCTCCAAGCATCTCAAAAATTTCCTGAAGGTCAAAAAACATCTCCAGTCCCTACTCTTGGCCACGATGTAACAAGCCAGAAACGAAAGACAATTATTCAAATTAAATCCCCAGCTACTCAGAAACTGTAAGCATTTTTTCCTAAAATTCTTTTGTCAGCAAATGAAATGGCCACACAAATCATTTCGAAAGAAATGTCTGTAAGAACACACTACACAAATATATGGAATGTGCCCCAAACCATAAGGAAAATATTCACAGCCCTAATTTTTTAATTCTTAAACAGGAAGAATAAAAATGAAGTAACAATAAATTCAAATCATGAAGCTGTAGAGAGAATGTTTAAAAATGTGAGAGAAGAGGGATCACTTTGCAAAGAGGTGCAGAAATGAATGACTTAAAAATAATGAAATTGAGAAATGAGTTAATTCTTTGAAAAGACCAACAAACATGGACAAATACCTAACAACAACCACTTAAGACAAGTGACAAATACACAAACATTCAAAACAGGAAGCAATAAAATTATAGATTTGGGAATTTTAAGCATGGACTTGACCATAATGCCATACAACTGGGCAATCACTTGGAAAGAACAAGGGCCAGTTATACCAGACTCAAAATTATTCCAGATGGGTTAAAGTTAAAAAAAAAGTATATGGAAATACTTATATTAATTTATGGTAGAGAGGTATTTTATAAATACAACATCAAAAGCAGCAACCATAAAGGAAATAATTGATCAATTATATCACATTAAAAAACCAAATTCCTATACAGAAAAAAAAACCCAAAAGGCAAATGACAAATTGGGAAAATATTTCTAATATATGTGACAACATATTAGTAACTCTGACACATATAATATATGGATATCACAATCAATAGAAACAAAATTAATAAAATAGAAATCCAAAAAGTCAAATATATAAATTTGAAATGTTTAGGGTTTTTAGATGTAACAGACATGTTCACTTAAAAACTAGATATATTTTTCAGCTATTGAATCAGGAAACATTAAATAAATAAATAATATTATTATTCAAAAGAAACCTCTTGGGCTGCTGTTGGATTACGTATCAAAAAGTCTTAAAAATATGTGCACACTTCTACTGAAATGCCACTCCTAGGGACTTATCCTAAGGAAATAATCTGACCACTGTGTAAATATTTAGTTCCAATGACTATTGCTATATTAAAAAAAAATCATATCCCCAAATTCAGATCAGTGTTGATTCTTAGGAATGGAAGATTGGTAGAGTTAATCTGATGGACTTCTTGCTGTATAACCACTGAAAAATAACGTGGCACATCTGTATTTGTTAATCCGGAAAGATGCCAGTAATACGTTCAGCAAAGAGAGCACGTTGCACCACAGACGGTGATATCCCGTTGTTTTGGATTCCGAACACGCAGCTCGCGTACAGACACGTGCATATCACGTAGATGTCTGTTCTCCAGACAGTTCCATTACTGACTGGTGAGACTGAGGATTACTTTGTTGATTTCTAAATTTTATATCCTATACCATACTATATTATTTTTTTAAAAGAGAACATTAAATAAAACCAATTACATAGGCATTGGCTACAGTAGAGCTTATATGCTTCTACCATTGTATTGTTTTATATATTGTTTACATCTATCAGTTTTTATCTTAATTTTATGCCTGTAATTATTATCCCCTTGAGGACAAGCACTGTTCTTATCTGTGTGCCCATCCCTTAGCCCCATGTTTTACATATTGTGGACATGATTAAACATTAGCGTTTCAAGGAAGGGAGGGAGGAAAACAGAGGGTAGGGGGAGAAAATAGAGGGAGAGAAAGAAAGGGAGAAAGGGGCTGAGGGAGGAAGGAAAAAAGGGAGAAATGAGAGAAGAAAAGGAAGGAAGGGAGGGGAAAGGAAGGAAAGAAGAGAAGGAAGGAGGGAGAGGAGAGGAGAGGGGAGGGGAGGACAGAGAAAAGAAAGGGGAGGGAAACGGGAGAAAAAACTGGGGGAAGGGAGGAAGGTTCGGGGGAAGAGGGGAAGAAATTGGGTTACAGGCGTCATCTCTGCACAAGCACACTCGTAGCTCCGGGAGAGGAAACTGAAATCCCAACCACAGCTGCCCCCCACACCCAGTCCACACTTCCACCATTTTCGCTGTTTCAGATGCCCTGTGATGCCGTTGGGTGTACCAGTCTTCCCCGAGCCCGGACCAGTGAGATCCAGGCAAAGAAAACCTTTTCCCACACGGTGCGGGTGCGACTTACAGATTTTGCTTACATGCCCACAGCTGGAGCGCTGCCTCACGCAGTCCCTCCATCAGGAGCAGACATTACCTAATTGATAAGGGTGTCCCTCTAGGCTGAGCACCCGGTCCCAGCTCTGTGTGACACACAATCAGACTCTGTTCCCTTACCCTGTGACATCAACATTCTTGGCCAGGCCATTGGAGGGGAACTCCTTTTCCACCCAAGATAAACCAAAATCTCAGGACAGAACCAGTCCCGGAGGATCCCCAGACACACTCCCCCACCCACTCCCATCTGCCTGGTTCACACAGCGTTCCAGCTCGCGCCACCACGGGGCTGCTCTCTGGGCCTCGCTCGTGGAGACCCCAGCACAGCTGCAGTGCCTCACCAGCCCCCAGTGACAGTGGGAAACAGATTGGGGGCAGCAGGCATTTGCAGTCCTTGGACGTACACACGAGGACCCCTGAGGACCGTCCCTCCCTCTCCCTTCCGCTGTGGCTCCCCTGACACAACAGTGCGTCGACACTGAAAAGGTCCACCTGGTCTTCCTTGGCAGCCGGCTCCTGGTAATGATAACGCAGCTCCCTAACGGCACTGGGGGCAGCGTGTGCATCCAAGGGGCCATGGGCCCTGGCCACCCATGGCGGACTCAGGCCAAGAAGCGGAGAGACGCACAACGCAGAGCCCACGCTACCAGGAACGTCTCCGAGAGGCTGTGCTACACCAGCTCGTCTTCTACCTCCCACGTGGCCCTGGGGGTGTGGAGATTCCCTGGCCAGCATAGCTGCCCCTCAGGGGCTGGGATCACACCTGGGTTCAACAGGAAAGATGCACAGGGTGGGTGGAGGCAGGGTTACAGCTGCCACCACATGAAACAAAGGTCATTCTTTACTGTTGTTGATTAATTATCGTATTGTTATCCATGCTAACAACCGTAAACCTACGTTTGCCCCACCCCGTATAATCAGTAGGAGAGAGGACAACAGAAGGTGGGTGTTAGGGTGTCTGGGGGTGGGGTGGGGAGGGGAGGTGTAAATAAATGAGGTTGATTTAGTATTTTTTCTTTGTCTTAGAGCACCATGGGGAGCTTGCAGCCAAACAGACCCGAGTTCAAACACTGGCCCTACCATTTACTGGCTTTGTAACTTGGGGCAAATGTTTCTCACTCAGCTTTAATGTTCTCATGTGATTCTTGTAAAGATTCAGTGAGAAACCATATAAATCCTGGCCCAGAGCAAGTGCAATTTTTTGAAATCAACATGCACGATGAGCTTTGAAGTCAATGCCTCAAAAATACATATCTAGGCTGCCGCTTTCCCCTGTTGCTGCTATGTCCCCATTCCACAGCCAGTCACGGCATTCTTAGCACCCACTGTGTATTATTGTCATTTTGATCAAAAGCCATGCAAACAGCATCCAGCATTTCAGAGGCAACACTAGCATGGTCAAGGACTCGATCCACCTCACCCCGCACTGGACCTTCCCAGACGGGCAGCCAGAGGCCTAAGGAGGGACAGCCAGGGCACAGTCGATGCTAGGGGTCTCAAGCTAAGGCCTAGCCATGCGTCAGTTGTCCCTGGCAGTGCCCTGCGGGGCAGGGTGGGGGCGTAGTGGGCATGGGCCTACGTCCAAGTCTCCTGCAAGGGGGAGCACAGCAGGTGGCTGGGGCTCTGGCCCGACCCAGGTCTCTGGGGCATGGTACTGTGCCTCTTCATGCTTCGGGAAAGTTCTTCCATGTTTTCCCCAGCGTCCTGTTCTCCTTACAGCCAGGTCTCCACTGGAGCGCTCCGCTTAAGATCTTTCTAGCATATTCCTCTGTGGAAAGCTAGTGTGGGTCTGAGATAACCCCCATGCCCTCTGACTTGTACTGGGGCAGCCTCACCCTTGTGAGCTGCAGGCCTGTGGGGGAGCAGGGGGGAGACAGGCGAAACTCAAGCCTCAGGTGGTAGGCAGGCTCAATGGTCACCCCCAACATTCCCACCTGTTTCAGTGCCTAGGAAGAGCCTAGGGAGAGCCTGGCCACTGTGGGGAATCAAGGGGTCAGTGGGCACTCCATCCAGAGGAATGGAAGGGACCCTGGGCTGGTTCACCTCCTTGAGCCTTTTGGTCTGTCCATGGCCCCCTCACCCTGGGAGACCTTGGGCTATCACACCCCTGTCCCTGGGTCCCTTCTAGGTGAGAGGAACGGCTTCTTCCTTCAGCTCCAGCGCTGTGGAGTACTCACCACACTGCCCCCAACCCCGCCCTGTCCCACAGCCCTGGCAGCCCCAAGTACCGCTGGAGTGGAGCACCCCACCCCTTTCCCCAGAGGGGATGAGTCCATGCAGAATTTCACCCCCATGCACCTGAGCACAGGTTGCCACCCTTTCCCAGTCACGGAGCCCATCAGAAAGCAGACAGAGAGAACGTCTCTGTCCATATCTCCTTCTCTCCACAAGAACGCAGCCATAACTCTGCAGAGTAAACACACACTGTCTAATCTTCCTCCATGCAGGGGCAGTTTGTTGAAACTGGTGAAATGATGCAGACCCCACCAAAATGGTTTGATAAGAGCTGTAAGTCCGGCTTTGTGATTATTAAACAGAGGGAGTAGAACTCAGCTGCCTCTGATAATTTTTAAAAGAGCCCACTTCCAACCAAATCTTACTCCCTACCACGTCCACAGGGCTTATATACAAGGAGGGCTTGGTGGCCTTCCAGGACATGTGTACACGTATACAGTCTACTTTTTGTTTCTTTGGGTGGGGGGAGGGGGTGTCTGTGCCTCTAAAACAAGAGAAAATCCCACCCTAATTTTATGATCGCTCATTGGGTTAGCAGTGACATCGCAAGGAGGCACGGTCTGTGTGGTTCCGACCACATGAGAATTATGCTGGGAAAAAAGTAGTTACTGCAGTTGTGGGAACGGGACAAGTTCTTAGAGAAGAGGTTAGCAAGCTCCAGACGGCAGGCCGAATCTGACCCACGGCCTATTTTTGTAGGGCTACAAATTTACATTTACGTTGCCCAAAGGGTTGACCCAGTCAAGAAGAATACTATTTCATGACACATGAAAATTACGTGAAATTCAAATTTCAGCATCCATAAATAAAGTTTTATTGGGATGTCGCCTTGATCATCCACGTGCGTGTGGTCGAGAACCAAGAGTATTTAGAGTCTGGACCTTTACCGAACGTGCTTGCTGACCCCTGAGCCAGAGAATGTTCACGTCTTTCGTTTTCACAAATAGATTTTTTCAGACCGTGTCGCAAGTGGATGAGCTGGGAGACTGAGTGAGAACAGGACTTCACCGGATGTTCTCAGGAGACTGGGCCCAAAAAGAAGCAGTTTGGTCACCCCACAAGGTGGGTGGGTCCCTTTCTCATCCTTCCCCCACACGCTGGCCTTCAGAAGCGTCCCCCCACCCTGGAAGGGCTGTTGAAATGTCCGTTAAGGAAAATTGATTCTGAAGTGTGACATCATGTCCTTGGAGATACACGGTATCGTGACAGGACGTGATATAATGTCCTGCGCAAAAATAAATCTCATCCCCCATTACTTCAGCAGGAAAGGTATGGCGGGGGAAGAAAATCGTGATCCATGACCCTGTGGTGTTGGTGAAAGAAATGTGTACCGCCGAGAATTCCTCTCCACGGTGAATGGCAGATCCGGGCCAGCTGCCCGTGACCACGGGCTTGTGTTCTTTGTTCTGTGACCAGTAACTCCTCGTGGGGACAGAGTTTCCCATGGTTGTTTGATTTTTAGGCCTTTGCCTTCACTCAGTGATATTTCTCAGCAAGGTCACTTTCAAACCCAACTTCTTACATACCATCACAGCAACCCCAGGTTGGGAATTCTCAGAACTTGGTTTTTTTTTTAATATATTTTCAATGGAAACACTGCAGGATGATGAGAGCATCTAATTCATTTAAGTGCTATAGGAAGTTTCAGAGAAAATAACTTGCCTTTGTATTCCACACACCAGAGCAGACGCAGCCTAAGTCAAGTCAGGGGGAGAAATTGATTGCCCCTTCTGGGGATGAGATGTATAAATTCTATTCCGGTTCATAAGTGATGTTTGTCCCAGGCCCAAATGCTGTGTGCTGCTTCCAGCCAGCCCCCTGATGGTGACCGGAGCATCTTTTCCCAGCTCAGAATAGGCCTCAGGAGACAGGAGTGAGAAGTGCAGGGGCCAGTCTGAGGAGCACAGGCAGCTTCTCTCCTGACCAGCGTGGAGCGGCACCACCAGGGGCCGAGACAGAGCACCCACAGAAGGTGGGGACGTGGGGCCCAAGCAGTTCTGGACTCTGCGAGTTGAGGGTCCCCCTACCAGGCACTGAGAACAGTGTGCCTGGGTTCCCTTACCCAGTCTCATCCCCCCCAAAAATCACCCCACCCCCCACCATCCAATGTACCTCTTATCTCACTTAATATGTATTCATGTTGGACACTCAGTAAGAGAGTGACTTCCCTGTGTCAGCCACTGCACAGCACCTCCCTCGGACTTGGTCTAGCCCTCACAGTGACCCTCAGTGATGGTCATGGCCATCCATGTGATACAGACACATAAATCAAGGCTCACAGAGGTAAATTATTTGTCCCCAGATGCACAGCTGTACACTCTAAGAATTCACATCTGTCGGAGTCTACCACTCTTTGCCAGTCCCCTGCCAACCCCCACTGCTTCTCTGATGAAATGATTCGGACCAGCAATGCCACTGGGGTCATTTGATGGGAGACACGAAGAGCCAATGATAGGAGACATTAGAACACAGGGAAGGGCCCCAGGGCGTTGCCCAGGCTGACTTGGACAGCCTCTAGCCTGCTTTCCCACAGTGGACCTCGACTTTTGAGTTGAATGGTCCTTTCTCAAAGTTCATAGTTTAACATCCTTAAGGCTGTGAAACCACTTGGCAAGTTCTGACCAGATGAAGCACTTCAGAGCTCCTCGGTCTCCTGAGCCATCACACTCAGCAAAAGTGTCCCCGAAGGCCCAGTGGGCATCGCCCTGGACCCTCTCGCCTGGGCCCCGAGGCTGCGCGAGAGAAGTCTAACCGGGCTGCTGACCCCCACTCAGCTATTACACTTCGCACCTGCCTTCTCTCAGTCTCTCTGATGCTGATGGCTGGTCTCCCCGAGGTGCTCTTTTCACCTTTTATGGCACATCTGTCACTTCAGCTTGTTAATGGCTTTAGGGGACCCTGTGGCACAGCGTATCGCTATGCATCTCCTCGGAGACCTCTGCCAGCTGTTCTCTTGGTAAAGGGATGCTTACAGCTTGTAAATCAGCACGTTAGTCCCAGTCAGATGTTCACTGAAAAACTTTCCAAACAACCTGGACACTCGACTTACAACGTGGACCATCAGGACAACACTTCCAGGACAGGAGCAGAAGTCTGCTTGCAGGCAAGAGTGGAGAGCAGTCCCCAGGGCCATGTTTCAAAATGCCACCTGCAAAGTGAGGGCACTCAGCCACTGGAGCACCAGAAGGAAGCATGGCATCCAGGAAAAAAAAACACAGGAAAAATAAAGAAATCTCTGCTGCTGGAATTTCCCTCAGGAGACCTGGCTGAAGGTCTCCTTTTACCCTGAAGCCTCAAGCACCAGTTGGTGTGCAAACCCTTCTGTTAACATTTTGGCTCCATGCTCATAGCTCCTCACCTTGGGGAGCTCCCCATACCATCTAGGAGAACACAGGCTGGTCGTGCACAGATGTCATGGTCTGCAAGGTGACCACCCCAGCCTGTGGGGCCCACAGCCTTGGTATGACCTGGTCGAACAAACAGAGCTGTGCACAACTGGACTGGGCTGATTTGGGAAGGGGTGAGCTTCCTGTCACTGGGAGCGTGACTTCCTGTCTGAGTTCTGGAAGAGGGAATGTCTGTGTTGGGTGAACAACCCTATCCACAGTGTTGCCTGGGGATCCACTGGGGGGACTGGGAAGGTGACATGGTGGCTTGCTTGCAGTCCTGTGGTTTGTGCTGATGTGCCACAGTTAAAGAAAGACATAAACCCCACCAGCCGGACCTGCACTGGGTGTCATTTCCACACGCCACAGTCCTCAGAAAACACTCCATTGGGGTCACTGCCCTGCTCACACGCCACCCATGCAGTCATTTGGGAAAAATCAAGATAACATTGCCCTGCAGAAAAGAACCTTCAGGGAGGTAAGAGTGTGTCCAAGATGGACAGAACAATCAGACACTGCCCCAAGTGGCCCCCTCATCCTCTCCTTGGAGAGTAAAGACACTTCTGTCCAGTTTTTTTTGTTGTTGTTGTCATTGTTTTTTTTTAGAGGGAAGGAGAGAGAGGGAGGGAGAGAGAAAGTTCGATTTGTTTTTCTACTCGTTCATGTGCTCATCCGTTTCTTTCTTGTATGTGCCCTGACCGAGTATCAAACCTGCCATCTTGGTGTAACAGGACGATGCTCTAACCAACTGAGCTACCTGGCCAGGGCCCCATCCACTTGGTTTTTTAACAAAACAAACTCCCTGCTCCATAGCACCAACTTCCATTTGGAAAGAGATCAAGTTTATATTTTCATGTTGGATGGCAAACAAAATGAATCAACCGTGAAGTCCCTGCTTATCAACAGGTGGGTGTGCAAAGCTTCCATTTCTGCCGACGTGCATTTTAATACAGGTGAGTGTTCAATGATGCTCAGTGAGCACTGCAGAGGAAGTGCCGTCGATCTGTCTCCCAGCTGTAGAGCTGACACGTGGGACTGCAGAACGTGAAGGGAGAGCGATCACAAGCTTTCACTTCTCAGAAGGGTGGCCCTCTGAAACTCCCCGCCACAGACACATGTGGGCCTGGGCGGGGCCTCAGCAGTTCTGCTGATATTTGATTAACCTTGGGGTCCATCTACTATCTTTTGGCTTATTTATGAGAATCATTCACACTGGGACATCCTTGAGAGTGACCCTTCATAACGACCCTGGGAGGCCAGGGGGAAGGGGCGCTGTCCCAGGCAGAGTGGACACTCAGTCATCTTTCTCAGAACCCACTCAACCTCTGACTGTCACACATCAATTGTAAGAAAGTAAGTGGCCCACGCTGAAAACAACCTTAGAGGCCATTGTCTTCAACTTTCACTATATCGAAGAGGACACTTGAGCCCAACAGCTTCAAAGGTTTTGCCAGAAACTGTATAGCTTGGCAAACGCCAGAGTTGGGCTAGAAGCTGTCTCCCACTCCCTGCCCACATGTTTGCCGGCTGTCTGTCCTGCGTTCCTGCCACTGGGTGCAATGCAGCAGGCTCGCTAAGACAAACACAGTGAGGGAAAAAGGCAGCGTCACCCAAGTTCTTACTTTGTCACACCGAGCAGAACACGAGCCCTCCTAAGAGCATGTGTCATTGACTTCCTGGGTGGTTTTAGATAAAAATCCTGCTGCGTCCTGGTTCCCAACTTGGGAAGTCATGAGAAACAATAGCCACGGCCTTCTACCCAGGCGTGTGGTTTGGAGGGAAAGGGGGAGTGATAACATCCACACAGAACAGCAGGTATTCTCATGCTGTGAATTCATACCCACTACACCAATGGACCAATTCCTTTGTAGTGCTCTCATGTCCTGGAAGCGATCGAATGGCCCCAAATCCTCACTTGTAAAGCAAGAGTCATCCGTTGGAGGGCAGGGCATAAGGGGAGACTGGGGGAGGGGATAAACACAGAGTGAAAAGACTGACTCAGTGTCATCATGATCTTCCCTAATGCAACAATGGAAAACTGATGAAGAAATAAACATTCATATCAAAAAACTTGCAGAAAAATTGAACGTAGCCTTACGAGCCCCTCAGATTCCATTGTGCTTGTGTCTCCCAAATAGAAAAATCTTAACAAACCCAAGTCCCCGACATGCTGTTGGTATTGATGAAAAATACTGGGCAGCCATCCCAGCTTAACTCACTTGTCCTGCAGCGTGGCACTCGGCTGTCCTGGCGCGCTGTGACGGAGCATTAGGCGAATGCAGACGGGCTTTGCTCCACAAAGTGTGGCACCACCCTGAGCTTTACAAATTGATTGCTTCCAGGGTGGACTGGTCTTCTGTAAACTTTCCAGGTATCGCCGCATGTAAAATGTGCACAGCTTCCCGAATAAGACTTTCATCTGGAGGGCCCCCTGGCTCCTCGCACTCCCAGGGAATGGGGTTTAAGCACAGTGACCTGTCCCCAGAAGGTGGTGTTGGACATAGGAAGAGCAGGTTGGGGTATGAGCTTCAACCGCCCGGCGTCAGCGCCATTTTATGGACATTGCGTGCAAACACACAGTGTGGAGTGTGTGTGAGAAGGTGACGGAGGGATGAGGGAGGTCACAGGAAGGCAGCTCATTCTATTGTCAAGAACAGAAACTGATGATGGATAATGAAGTTGCAGTTTTGCACCAGAATGGAGCTGCTTGGGTGGGTGGTCATGTCTGCTTTTCTTTAAGGACGAAGATAATCTGTTGAAAGCATGAGCCCCTTATTAAAATCCAAAAATCTAAAATGCAGGGGCATCACCTCTTGGGCAACTTGTGACTGTGAGGAATAACATTAAACCATGTGGGAAAAGACACTGTGGATCTTGAACTTGAACGTCTGACCCCAGCAAGTGAAAAGGCTTCCTAAGACCAGAAAGCGAGCAAGCCTTCTATTACTAGTTCTTCATGAGAGAGCGAGAGTGAAGCCATTCTCCAGCCTGTGGGAAGGAAAGGCTTGTCTTCCTTCCAGGCTGAGGCTTTTCCTATAGGGAGTGGAGGTGTGGGTAACAAGAATACAAAAACGAAAGAGTGTCTTGAGACCAGGACACCCAACTGACCAGGGAAGGGGGTCAAATTAAGTAAATGGATTTTAAGAGAGGAGATTCCAACAGGCTGAAGGGATTCATGGAAAATCCCCCTCAGAGCGAAGATCAAGGGTCAAAGATGTTCTCCTGAGACAGCCAGGTGTCCCTGTGGGAAGGAAGTTTCCTGAAGCGCTGGCATCACTGCAGTTCACCCGAAAGAGGTGTGGGAGGTAAAAGGGGACCAGAGAGCAAACCCCCGGCTTTACAGCAACACACACTGCAGTGGCCAAGAAATTACAAAATAGACTCTCCCCCAGGGAGAACGACAAAGAAATCAGATACACGTGTTTAAGGAGGTCAGGAAGTCGGGGGCAGTGTCTGAGATCTTCCACGGGGCACAAGGGACAGTGCAGGGACATGCCGTCCATTATGAGGTGGAGGAGACAGGAAGGAGATGGCCACCGTCTCCCAAACGCTGGTTCTAGAAGGCTCATTTAGCCTGCACTGTCGCCTGCCTGTGAGAACAGCGAATGAGAGCTCTTGAGAACGTACCAGGTATTACACTCCTCAGAGTCCTTGCACGGCGTCTTATTCGACCCACTCACAAGTCAACGGAGAGATTTAGAAGGTAGGTAACCCAGGGGGAGGAAAGGCATGAGCAGGCTGAAGCCAACGTTGGCCTCGGTTCATGAATGGAGTGTGACTTCCATGACCTGAGGACTTGTGACCAGGCCACCAGGAGAACAGCCCGGGGACCTGCCAGTGGGGAAGCACCACAAGCCGTGGAGAGATGGTGAGTTATCTGAGGTGACCTTTAGTGCCTACACCAGAAAACTCCTGGCATGGAAAAAATCATGCTAAATTGCTTTGTAGCCCTCAGAAGTACTCAGGGAATGGAGTGACATTCTTAGTCACACAGTCATTCATTCCACAAATGTTTGTTGAGGACCCTACTCTGTGGGAAACACTGTCCTAAATGTGACGATAACCAACCCAGTGTCATCAAGCAAGCTTCCTATCAGACCGAGCTGATCAACCTTCACGTTGACGGGCTGGACATTTGGGTTAGAACTCATCCTGGCAACCAATCTTGTCTTTGCAAGTTTCCCAGCTGTGCCCCACTGATCACAGCCCTCCGTCAACGAAGAAAGGCCGTGTGTGCTCACGTCCGGGAAGATCCAGGCATGATGGATGCACCAACCCTCACGATGAGAAGGGCCGGGCCTCACTCTCGGAGGCTCCTCTAACCATCCTGCTAGGTGGGCAGGTCAGGGGTCTGCTGGATGAGGAGACTGGGGCTGTGAGAGGTGAGGAACCGGGTCCAGAGGCCGCAGCTGCAGATCAATGAAGCTGAACCGGCCCCATGTCTTGCCAAGTTGTGAAGTCCTCCCAGAACGGATTTCTGTCACTGCTATAGGCTGGCACGGGAGCCAACACTAGTGTGCAGACCACGAAGCCCAAATGAGAGGGGAGAAAAGGCCCTGGGGCCAGGAGCACTAATCCCACACTGGATGCACACCCAGTTCCATAAGAATTTCTGACATGCTTCCCAGTGTTGTCCTTTCTGTTGTGGGTTTTATGGATAAATTTGGCAACCAACTCACTGGGCAGGTATAAGCTGTGTTTCTGGGGTCCTTGCCATACACTCTCTGGGGGCCCAAGAAGTGACCTCTTTCGAGAAGAAAGGTGTTGCTTCCTTGTACATAACCTCGGGCTGCTGCCTTCTTTGCAGGAGTGTCTGATCTGATGAAGCAGACTTGACTGTTTCTCCCACAAGCAGAGCCTGGAAGATCGGTAAGACGGACAGCTACAACATGCGGACCTATGACCTGCACTTCAATCCCTGGGACAATGCTTCAGGATTAGCTGTGACTTCCTCCGATCTGCGGTCCATTGCTGAATCGACCGACTAAGGCCCTAGTGACTGACATGTGAGGAGCTGGGGTTTAAACCCACCCAGGGGACACTGCCTGTGCGCTTCCCTGTGCTCTCCAGAATGAAATCATGTGCATTTTCATTCGGACATTGGACCTGAGCCGCTTCTGATGGTGCTTCCTAACAGCTTCCAGCAATGAGACTTACACTGAGGTGAAGGGCCTTCAAGGAGGATGACCTGTGAAGAGGCCCAGGGGGGCCATCAAGACTTGACAAGCCATGGGAAGGTATCAAAATGACAAATGCTGTGTTGCCCCAGACCCTAGACTTTTTCTGTGGGGACACATGAAATGAAATAAGACTTCCAGCTTCCTGAGCTGTGTGGAGGCTGCCAACAACCCCCTCGGGATCCATTGTCCCCCACTCCCCTGGCCTGTCCTCCCCATGGGCCGCTCAGCTCAGGGCCTCACCCTCCCACCCTGCTTGCTGTCTCGACACCAGGTCCTGCTGGAGCCCCCAGCAGTCACAATGAAATGATTTCCCTGAACGTTGTGTATGGGTGGGGAGAGAAGGGGGAAGCGCAGAGGTTCCTGGGACTTCCCCACTTTCTAATGCCTTCAATAACCAAAAGCAAATGGTTACGTCCTTCTGATTATCTGACTTATTTAAGTCCTTGGCCATCCATCCTGCTTCTGGAACTCCCCACTGCAGAGATAACCCGCTTCCGTGTAACCTCTGCCATTCGTGGAATGAGGGGAAGAGAAGGGAGAGTTGAGAGAACAGGAGGGTTCATTCAAAGTCAGACTCATCCCAGGCCGAACCTCCCTTCCACCCCCACGAGCCTGCCCACCACTCTCTGTAAAAGGCTTTTTGCGTGAGCGATCCATACAAATTCAATTTGAGACTTGTGAGAGAATGGCCACACAGAGCCAGTGGCCAGGACGGGTTAAAAAATAAATGTATGCATCAGCTCCAGAAGGGGAACTTCGGTCGACAACATTACGCTCTTAGCCGAGGACTGAAGGCCAGGACTAAAGGTGGCCCCGGGATTTCAAAGATCTTCTCATCAGACTTGAAGACAGTAGGTACCTTCTGGGGGACTGAGGCAAACACAGCAGCAGCCCCGAGACAGGAATGAAGCTGGGACTCTTGGCCAACCATGTGGATAGGGAGACACGCCATCTGAAGAGGAAGAAGGCATCCGTGTGCTATTCTGCCTCATGGACCCAACACATAAATTTGCAGTAAAAAAATGTACCATTGTTCTGTGTTGGGATAGATTTCTAGTTTATCTCCTGTTCTTAAGAGCTAGCTACACGTCAAGTTTTGTGTGCGCAATCCTGTCTAATCCTCCCAGTACCAGAATTTGCTCTTCCTCCTGCCTGACACTTTCCCCCAGAAAATGACAGGCAGGTCTTGGCTCAAATGGCACCTCTTCAGAAAGGCCTTCCTTCCTGGGGCCACCCTACAGGAATGAGCACCCAATCACCACCCACCCCCCCTCCCTGTTTTATTTCTCTTCATTGTACTTAGTTTATGTACGCCACTGTCCCCCCGACACTCCATGTGGGCGAGGTCAGACTTAAATGAGCATCCAGGGTGACTTTGAGAGGAAAAAAGTTCAACTCAGAAAGGGGAACATTCAGCTTGGGGAGCATGTATGTGCATGCACGCGTGTGTACATGTGTGTAAAGGAGAACGACCATTCCTTCCCCATGGGCCATCATGTTAGCCTGGCTCGTGGAGCCACATCCAGGAGCACAGTTTCTTTGCTCTCTGAAACACACAGAGATAGTTCACAATGGACAAAGTCATTCTGTGCTCCCCGCCCCTCCTCCTCCTCTGGCCCGTGGCTCCCGGGCCTGGGGGCATCCAAGCTCCCGCCTGGCTGGGCAGGTTCCTGGGGCTGTGGTGGGCTTTCAGGCCAAGTGAGAACTCCCTGGGGCCTGGCAGAAGGGCTCCATCCTCTACCCACTGACTCAGACGTCCCAGGAGAAGGGCCTGAGCATCTGTAGTTTTAATCAGCCCCTCAGGAAGATTTCAGGGCTAGGCAAGCGTGGAGGACCCCGATGTAAGCCAGTGACTGGCCAGTTCTTTTTAGCAGCAAAAAGAAATGTCTGCAGAAGCCTAGGCTTCCCCAGGTAGAGTTGGGGGTGTCCTGCAGCCTGACCCTTCGTGTTTTTTCTCCTCTCTCTCCTGGAGGTAGGGTCACAGAAGAAAATTTGAAGACCACTGACTCAGTCCAATGTCCCCATTTTATGGTGAGAAAACAGACCCAGAAAGGTTAAAGAACATCGGCAATGGCCACATGATAGGAAGGGACAGAGCCACTTGTAAGCATCTCTCAGTCCAAAGCTGGACGCAGTTTTACAAACTAGAGAATGAGGTAGGGGAGGAGAGATGGCAGGGTCCGAGCTGGCCCCGGAAATGAGCTCAGGGTTTCTACAGCATTGTGCACCTTCTCCAACCCCACTCACCTTGTAGCAGAGCAGCCGCGTACACGTGGAGAGCCGTGCTGATGTCAGAACAACACCTGCCCGCGGCTGAAAATGGCAGGGCCCTTCTCCGAGTGAGAAAAGCATCAGCTCCGTGTTAAAGCAACAACTAAAAGTGCAGGGGCCACAGCCGAGTGTGGCGCTTGGAACTGGAACGACTGGGTTTCCCTTGCCTGTTGATACTTGGAGTACGTGTTCTAGGTAGGAGGCAAAGCACGCCGGGATCTGCCTCCATTCACTGCAGCTGCATCTGTGGCCTCACCTCGCCCCCAGGGAGAGGCTGCTGGAGCCTCATGGGGAGGCCCAGGGGAGGCCCTGTCCCTTTGCCCAGCCTCTCCAGGCCTCTGTACAAGTGGGGCTGTGGATGCAGGAGGATCCATGTTAAGTACCCGCAGGTGACTCTGTTCTCTCAGGGTGGCAAACGATGCTCACATGAACGGAGCACAGGTCAGGGAGCCAGCAGGTGGGGGCGGGAGGTGCACAGAGAGGGGGTCCCTGCATGTTCATATCCGCACCCAAGATTTTTTCACTCATAGGTCAATGAAAACTCATTTGAAGTGGCAATAAAAAGAGAGAGAAAGAGGGGGGTGCTCTTTTAAGCCACTGAGTTTGGGGTAATTTGGTTTCACAGCCATCGATAACCAGAATGACGCCTGCCTCAGAAGATGGCTGGGAGGGTTTAATGACCTGCTAAACACAACCACAGCTCAATTAATATGGTTAATTAATGAATAGCTATCCATGTCTTTCTAACATGGCTGTCTTCTCAGTAATCTCCAACCTGAGGAGGGGTGATTTTTCTGCAATTTTAGAGGCGTACCATCCAGAATGTAGGTCACTCATCAATCAAATTAAAACAAGAGCTTCCTGCCATCTCCAACCCCGCTTTGGAAACTGGACAACAAACCTCTTAATGTCCGTCGTTTGGAATCAGATGGAAGTGCTCACAATGCAATCTGCGTGTGCGATGCCAGCGAAGTCTGCGTTTTTGATGAAGAGTCATCATCACTTGGCCATCCTTGTCCTCGGGAAAAAAAAAATACAATGCGAAGGTGCAGGGCCAAAACTTAACAAAAAGGGCTATCAACACCATCACATTTTTAAAATGTGCTTGAGGTCAAATATTTTATGTTCTCCGTATTAGTTCTTTCCACACCATCCAGCCGTCCAGGCCAGTAAATCTCTCTCTAGTCTGTGCAAGTCACAGAACAGTGGACTTCTCCAGGGCAGTACAGCAGAGACCGTTCGGTCCAAGTCACATTCCACTGGCCAATCAGAGGCATGCTGTGATTCTCTGAGTCTCATTAGTCAAATGGCTTCCATGTCCATACTCCTAATTGGAAATTAAATGCTGCTTTTAAGATATTTACACAAAGGTTGGAAGTAATTAATTCCTGGCTATGCTTTCAAACCTGTGCACATAAATTTATAAACACAGTGAATACTGCTTAAATTGAAATAGAGACCATTTAATTTAACACATTTATTGAGTCCCTAATATGTGCGAGGTGCCAGTGATATCGTGGTGATAAAACATTGCCCGTGAAGTTGTCCCAGGTTTGCCATAAATTAAATCGAAGATCTATTTAAAATTCAAAGCAATAATTTACACTTGGTCTCGATGCTGAGGTAATTTGAAAAGTTATTTTGAGAACTTTCACACTTTTAAATATTTTTTAAGTGTTGCAATAAATGTATGTTGACTGAATGGATGGATGTCGCGGTTCACGCTCGTTAGGTGACTAAAGCTGATAGCTGCACAGACCGTGTTTCCATTGGCGCGTCCCTGAACAGTGCCACCCAGGGTGACGTTAGGCTTGTCATCTGATCTGTGGGGAGTTAGGACTTCGAAACTTTGTTTGCCAGTTTTCAAACTTTTTCCTGGGACTCACAGGCAGGGGCTTTGTAACGCCCTTTCACTTTGCTAATAGCCCAGAATAAAGCAGCTAAGGAACTCAATGGTGAGTTTGAGAGCAGAAATATCAACACTTCTATACGCTGTTAGCTTCTTGGTTATGATGGATGGACAGCATCACTGGTCTATTTATAATAGACTCCAGTGGAATATATACATAATATAATATATAATGTTATATAATAGATACTATATATGATATATAAATATATATATGAGTCTATACAAATATGTGTGTGTGATTCAAAGTTGCCATGTAAAAAAAGTCATCTAAAGTTAAATAGTTGCTAAAATTGACGAATAGGCTTTTTATTGTTTAAGTATATTTTATTGATTATGCTATTAGAGTTGTCTCATTTTTCTCCCCTTTCTCCCCCTCTGCTCTGTAACACCCTCTCCCCAGCATTCCCCAATCCCCTCAGTTCATGTCCCTGGGTCATACATATAAGTTGTTGGGCTGTTGAGGGCCAGCCTGCCTGGTCTCAGGAAGCTGTGACCCCCTGTGACTTAGGCTGAGTGAGAGACCTCCGGATCAGGAGCCGCTAAGGAGACAAAACTTATTCCCCTGGCATGAACGCTACCTGTTCTGTGCCTGGCCTTTAAATGCCAGATCAGTTTCCAATGACAGGTAAGACTCCTCAGAGAGGAGCGACCTAAGCCAGGAGCTGATCTCGTAAAGGCCTGTGGAAAGAGACTCACGAGGCTGTGGAAATAAATGAAGGGGCTGTGGAAAGGAAGGGGTGATCATCTACCCCTGCCTCCTCTTAGCCTGAGTCTTTGTACTTAGACATGAGAAATCCAAGTCTCCTGGCTGCCTCTGTCTCCAGCCCTTCTCAGGGGTTAGCAAAAGGGGCAGCTCAGACCAGAGACAGTGGACCCCCGGGGTAATCAGGCCTGGGACAAAGAATATGCAAAGATCCTGTGAGATCTGCTTGCTGGAGGATGCTCTTTAATTAGCATATGTAGTCATGGGCAGGAAACAAATCTAAGCTTTAAGTCCTGTAGTCTTTTTAAATGATAAAATCCCAAAATCTCTGGCTTAGCATCCCAGTAGGAAATCTGCTAGCACCTTTCAAAAGCTAACTACTAGTAATTTGCAAACTGTATTGGTATTCAAGAATAAAACCCACTGGGACAAGGGAATGGGGCTCTCCCCACGAGGGGGTCAGCCAAGGGCTCTCCCCACTAGAGGGTTTTCTCCCTTCCTGACTTCCCTACTGAAAACTGTTTCTGTGCATAATTGTTTCTCGGGTTTCAACGAGCCGTTCGCAGTGTATTTAAGCGAGGTTTGAAAATCGCTACAGTCAGTCAGACAGCCGGGTGTTTAAGCAAGGTTTGAAAATGGCTTTCAGTTGACACCCGGACGTGGGGCAAAGGCAGTTCCAGGGAGTTGAAGCGAGGTTTGAAAATCGCATACATTTGGCTTCTCCATTTCCTATACTATTTTTAATCTCCCCCTGTCTATTTTGTACCTACCATTTATGCTACTTATTCCCTATACTGTTTCCCCTAGTCTCCCCTCTCCCCATGGATAACCCTCCATGTGATCTGCAGTTCTGTGATTCTGTTCCTCTTCTAGTTGTTTGCGTAGTTTGATTTTGTTTTTATTTTTTAGGTTCAGTTGTTGATAGTTGTGTTTGTTGTCATTTTACTGTTCATAGTTTTGATCTTCTTGTTTTTCTTAGATAAGTCCCTTCAACATTTCATATAGTAAGGGCTTGGTAATGATGAACTCCTTTAACTTGACCTTACCTGGGAAGCACTTTATTTGCCCCTCCATTCTAAATGGTTGCTTTGCTGGATAGAGTAATCTAGGTTGTAGGTCCTTGCCTTTCATGACTTTGAATACTTCTTTCCAGCCCCTTCTTGCCTACAACCTTATTTTGAGAAGTCAGCTGACAGTCTTATGGGAACTCCTTTGTAGGTAGCTGTCTCCTTTTCTCTTTCT
This sequence comes from Tonatia bakeri, assembly GCA_004024845.1. NCBI lineage: Eukaryota > Metazoa > Chordata > Mammalia > Chiroptera > Phyllostomidae > Tonatia > Tonatia bakeri. Next base: position 65,755 of record PVIA01002699.1, on the reverse strand, counting down.
GCTTTTAAGATTCTCCCCTTATCTTTAATCTTGGGTAATTTAATTATGATGTGTTTTGGTGTGTTTCTCCTTGGATCCAACTTCTTTGGGACTCTCTGAGCTTCATGGACTTGTATGTAATAGGCTTTTTAAAAAACATGGTCTGGCAGAAGTTACTCCATTGAGTGTGGTTGGTAGGGTACGTGAATGTCTCACACAAGATGGACAGCAATTTGAACATTTCACCTAAAATGTCATATGGTGTGCTTGAGTGTGATATCATTATGTTACAGAATTACATGCTTATGATTTTTTAATAAAAGATTGGATATAAATCACCAGCACATAAATCAGGGGCGTTATTTGTGCCAGACCCTGTACAAGGGCAAGAATCACCTGGAAGTTCTGGGCTGTAAGACTTCTGTTCTACACTGACAGGTACGGGAGCATGAAGCTGCCATGTGACCCATTCGCAGCTCATGCAGGGGTGTCTGCACACGCCCTCTGTCATGTTATCACACAGGCCCGTGCTGAGGTGAGTGCCCCCTCCCCATTTCTTCCTGTCACTGTTTGAAAGCAAAGAATAGTGACAACCTGCCAAAGAAGAATGTGGTCTCCTTCCACAGGGCAACTGTTTTCCAGGCAGCCTCTCAGGAATCTCCAACTTGAGACGCGTGGACGAGAAGCACAGACGTGTCCACCTCTCTGACAGGTGTTGGTCCTACGCATCCCCCTGAGTCTGAGTCTGCCTGTCCCTCTTTCCCTTCAGAATCCTTCCAGGTTTCCTCGGGCCTCTTGGCTCCTTGGTGGTCTATTCTGACATCTGCTCACCCTTATCTCAAATCATTGCAACTGATAGGCATTGCCTGGGAAACGCTGTCTAACAGATTTTTTTTAACTCCTCTGACAACTACCCAGATCTCAGGAAATTAATTATCTCGGTGCCTGCAAGAGTGACAGTCCTGAGGCTCCAGAGATAGGCCTGCATTACCTGTGTGTTCTCAAACGTGACTGTCTCCAGCACCAGACAAGGTATGAGCCTTGCCCATTTATTTCAGTTACAGGTGTGCACTGTGTAGGAAAACAGGCTCTGCTGTCTGAGCCACCCGTGTTTGGACCCCATTCTGGCCCTCAGGGAGAGTGTAATTTTTGAAAAGTCACAACTTTCTCATGTGCAACAGGGACACCACCACCGACGCCACAGGGTGATGGAGGGAGGTCAAGGCCAAAGGGTACCCCAGCCAGCACCTGGCATGAGGCCCGTGGATCTGGGCTTCCAAGAATCTTGAGTCCCCCTGCCACCAGCTCTGCTCCTCTGGGACCAGGAGGTGAGTGGAGAGCATTAGACCTGGCCGGGCACACTCAATCACGCCCCTGTCGGGGCAGTTTGCTGGCCGTATCTCTGAGGCACTCTCTCCCAGCGGTTTCCTTTCATCTTCCTGTATCCCTCCGCCTGTTGCACAGCAGACTGTCATGTGTCTCCACCTCCACACCTCAGCTCAGATACGTGCCCACGCCCACAACCCTGACCTCTTCCCGTGGATGTGTCCCTGCAAGGGGCCCTAAGGAAGGAGAAACCCAAATCGGCCAATCGAAACCTTCCCGACACTGGCTGGAGAAGAACAAGTAAAAACAACGTCAAGGATCCTATGGCAGGTGAAAGAATCCAGTCTATGATTGAAGATACTGATCTAAATCAAAAAGTGATCAGGTGGAAGACAGGTAGCGAGGATCTTTCAACTCAGAGAAACCCTTAGAATTCTGCAAAAGTAAGTTTTATAAGAAATCTCATAAGCAGGAGACACTGCCCACTCTGTGGGACAAGAAAAATGAAGCAGTTAACAAGTTTTATTCTCTTGAAAACTGTTCTATTAGAGCAACTAATTTTTTTTTCCTTCTTTTTTCAAATTTCCTTGATACATCTTTTGAAAACTCCCATCTTAAAACCGAGGAAAAGCAATCCCAGAAACTATGATGACTTCATTTGATGGCCTTTCGAAAATGCAGAAGTTCTGGGGTAAAGATAGTAGCTAATGTTTGGTGCATGCTTACCACGTTAGAAAGTGGAAGGCTCTGTTCTGAATGTTTTATATACATGACTTTATTTCACACTCACAATAACCCTGTGAGGATGGTGAATATCAGCCCAGTCTTCCAGGTGGAGAAACTGAGGCACAGGGAGACCGAATCGCTTGCTCACAGTCAGAGGAGTTGTCAGCAGTGGAGCCGGACTCGAAGGGAGGAGTCAGGCTCCTGAACGCACACACTGAGCCAAGGGCAGGGAGGCAGGCTGTGTCCTCCCCGCCGTGAGGGGCCGGTCCTTACCCGGGAGCTGGTGGCCCCACCCCCAGGGCAGCGTGTCTGGGCCCCATGCCCTGTGGCATCACAGGGGAGCAGTGCAGACAATTGTCCTTCCGCTGGCACCCTGCGGCTTGGAGAAGGGAAGAAAAATGCCAGAACTTGGAGATCTTTGAATTCTTGCTCTTCAGGCTAAATGTTTGTTTGCAAAGTGTGGGTTTTATTGTGGAATGCTCTCTGTGGTCACAGGATTGAGATAACACTTGGAAAGAAAAACAAGAGCTCCCGACTGAAAAACATGCAGCTGATGGAGCCCAGTGAGAACTAATAACAACTGAGAACTAGCTGAGCAAAGAATAAGCAGATAAGTGAATTCTAAAATACTGAAGGTAAAAGTCAAAAACCAAATTTTAAGTAGTCCCCCCCACTAGGCATTACATGTGTAATACTTGACAAATTTCCTAAAGCTAGCCAAATAATTTTAAAACTGCTATTTCAGTTCACCAGCATTTATTGATCACTAAAGCATGGGATGGCCGTGCTTGATACTGGGAAGATGAAGATTAAAAAACTGTGACTTTCTTTCCTCAAGCACAGTAGGGCAAAGGGAGTGGTCAACGTGCCAGAAATGCAAGGCGTGGTACTTTTAGTGATGCATCTGAAAAATAAAAGCGAAGTAAAAACATAAAGAGAAAGTAAGCAAAAGTCAGTCAAAAGAGGGAGCTGGGGGCATGAATTATTCTACGTGTGGTCAGGATCCTGGCTAATTCTGAAGGAAGAGTCGGTGTTTCCTATACAGGTAAAGTGGTAGGAACGGAGTGGGAGAACAGCATTACGGAGAAATAAAGCAGAGTGTGTGAAGCCGCAGAGGCATAGAACAGCACTGTGCAGAAGGGGAAGCATGTCTGTAACTGTTAGAACGAAGAGGAGGAGGGAGATGGTGGGGAAGACGGAACGTGAGAACGGATTCGAGGGCTCAACCTGGAGGCAGAGCTGTAGGCTGGGGGGCTACCATGGTAGTTCTGACAGAAGAGAAGGAAAAGTTAGAGCTGGCCTCAGTGATAATGAAAAAAAGAAAAAAGAAAGGACAGATTTATTGCAGCGACGATTAGGAACTAATTGACAGGACATGGCAGTAATTACATGACTGAGGGGAGAGGGAGACCCTGGAGGGTGACATGAGGGACCTTGTGTGTGTGGTGACTGGAAAGAAGACGGTGCCAGGGAGAGGCTGGGACTGTTTATGGAGGAGAAGATGGGGTTTGGGGGCGGGGGGACTGAGGACCAGGTCTTGCAGAAGAGCCCAGGAAAAGTGAGGACTCCCTATAGAAGTGGCTGGTTTGAGGCAGAGACTCTTGGGGGGGGACTGTGAGAGCTTACAATTGTTCTTTGTCATTAGAACACTCATGACCTCACCCCCTAGTATTCACACCTGTGTCATCCCTTCCCTTTGAGTGTGGCCGGGACGTGTGGCTTGTTTCCAACCAACAGAATGTGACAGAGGTGACAGATGTCACTCCCATGATTATGTTGTATTATGACTGTCTTGCTCATGGAGTCCCCTTGCTGGAGCACCTCCTTGTGGCTCGCTGAGGCAGGTGGCTGTGTAGGGAACTGCAGTGAATCTCTAGGTGTTGAGGCCACCTCCTGCTGACAGCCAGCAAGAAGCCAGGCCCCTCAGCCCTGCAGCTGCTAGGAAGTGAATCGTGTCAGCACTTTGAATGAGCCTGGGAGTGGGCTCTCCCCTAGCCAAGCCTTCAGATGAGAACACAGCCCCATGGCCTCCCTATTGCAGGACTGTGAGACCCTGAGCAGAAACAGCGGAGCCATGCCCAGGCCTCTGCCCAGAGCAGGCCCCCAGCTGTGCTTGTTTTGCTCAGCAGACACAGGCCGCTAGATCTCCTCTGGGCCCAGGCACTCCTCCCCATTCTTGCCCACAGCTGTAGAGTGTTGAGTCCTATATGTAAGTTATTATATGAAAGATAACCATTACTTGGCTTGAAACTCTGCCTTGATGGTTTGTTATTATGTGAAGGATGATAAGAGACTCAATTTTTGCTAAGAAATGTAAAAGGCATAAAGTCCAAATCTTAGTTACTGACAGCCACTAACACCTCCATGAAAGCCAAAGAGCTCTGTCCCAATTCGCTCTGAGGGTTAATGAGAAAGAGACCTCCTGCCCTGACTGGTGTGGCTCAGGGGGTTGGGTGTCGTCCCATGAATTGAAAGGTCATCAGTTTGATTCCCAGTCGGGCACATGCCTGAGTTCCATCCAGGTCCTCAGCTGGGGGTGTGTGAGAGGCAACCGATCAATGTTTCTCTTGCACACCAATGTTTCTCTCCCTCTCTTCCTCCCTCCCTCCCCCTCTCTCAAAAAATAAATAAGTAAAATCTTAAAACAAAAAAAGAATAAGCACTCCTGTTGTTGAGGGCTTGTAACATGGTAGGCCCTGTACTAACCACCAATGCTGCTTATCTCGTGTGATCCTCACAATGATGACACGGATGAGTGACTGTTATCACCTGCAGTGGAGGGAAGGGGAACCCAGGCTCAGGGAGGTCACTGTGAGTGGCCGGCTGGGCAGCCCCAGATCAATGCCTCTATCCACCACACTGAGGGACAGAAGGGTCTACAAGACTCTAACTCAGCTTATTATTCTCAGAAGAATATATGCAAATTGAGCAGCTTAGATATGCAAATCCCAACAATAGGGCCAAAAACTCCACAGCCACACGAAAATTTTCCTTGATTTTTTAAAAGATTTTATTTATTTATTTTTAGAGAAAGGGGAAGGGAAGGAGAGAGGAAGAGAAACATCAATGTGTGGTTGCTTCTCGCACGCCCCCTATTGGGGACCTGGCCTGCAACCCAGGCCTGTGCCCTGACTGGGAATTGACAAGTGATCCTTTGATTCACAGTCTGGTACTCAATCCACTGAGCAACACCAGCCAGAACAAAAATTTGTCTTGGTTTTTAAAAGATCAGAAATGCGGAGCAACAAGCACTGGACACCCAGAAGAATCCACCCTGCCTACGGAACACCGGCTGCACCTGCGGTCCCACACCTGCACGAGAGCTTCCGCCAACACAGCTCGCCCAGACAGGCGCTGCCTCCAGCTGCGGGCTCGTGGAGGTGGAGGATGGGTCTGTCTTATTCACCATGGCAAACTCAGGCAATGCTTGATAAAGAACAGAATGAGTAAATGAATGGAATGGTAGATGGATGGGTAGATGGACAGACAAGTAGACAGGAGAAGAAACAGGTAGATTCATGTGGATGGACAGATGGAGGCATATGACAAAATCCAGCTCAAGAGAAGGAGGGAAACACTCCTTTTACATAAACTCCTGATTTCTGTCCATGAACTACTGGGTACCCCAGAACTATGAAGTGCACAACGTCAGTAAGGAATACATAGTTTTCCCCTTTATTGTCTCTAGCCATAGGTTCCAAGATGTTATTTTAAAAGTGACAATAGACAAAGGATATCTGTTTTATTAAGCATCAGTGAAAGAGCTTTCTAAATATGAGCAAGTTAGAAGACAGACATCATTCCCGCCATGTTGAATTCTTCGGCTGGGTACACAGGGAGGCTGAGAAAAGGCACATTTCCAGAGGGAAGCACAGGATCTCATTGTGTCCCTGGCTGAATACTAACACATTAATAAATTAAGCCAATTCAGGCCTGCAAAATGCCTTGCTAGACACTCAAATACCACAGCTCCAAGCCTCTCCACCTTATCTGCATTCCTGAAGTTTAACCAAAGCTACTGGCAAGCTGGCTCCCAAGAGCTGATGTCTGGATACTGAGATGGCGAACGGAGTCCCACCCTTAGGTCTGCTCCATGGGTGGAGGACGTGCGGTGCCCCTGCTTGGAGCGATGACCTCATCCTGATGCAGCCCGTGTCTCCAAAACCCTGCTTCCCTGTCTCAGAGGGAAGCGGGAGACATTGTCAGGGAGAAAGACTGCTTTGTTGTGAAGTCCCTTTGGGTGGGGACATCTGCCAACTGGCCACATGAAGCTGAGGATGTAGACGTGTGATCCAGAGGGAAGAAAACAATGATATACAAAAATTTTCCACTAGGCTTGAACCTTACAGAAAGCTGTTTCCAGATGGGGCCTTTCATCAACTCCCTTCTGAGAGACCTCATGGCGCCTGAACCGTGTTCCGTACCATATGGGCCATCAGACGCCAACAGCGTCCAGCAACACTGAGGAGCAGTTACCCCGGAGCTAATTCACTCGGGACGTGAGCTCGCCGGAACCTCAGCTTCCTCTTCCCCATATGGCCAGCCTGGCTTGTACCACCCTCCAGTCCCCAGACGAGGCTCCAGTGAGGCTCAGAGGGGCTGCCTTTCTGTTAGCATTTGTCGGCTTCTAAAGAGGCAATGCCAGGACAGACCTTACCCATCAATCCATTCAATCTTTCATTTTACTGATGGGGAAAGGCACAAATTGGGGGAGTTAGTGGCCAAACTGGACCTAGAGTGTAAGTCCCAGGATTTCTAGTCTGGCGTTCCTCCCACCACGCCTAGCTAGCTCCAGTGCAAAACATGACTGGGTCAAGAAGGGCTGAAGCCAAGGGGAACTGGGAAGTTTGGGGTCGAGTGCCTTCTTTGTTCATCCTTTCTTTACTCAACATCTCCCTGATTCCTATGTACACAGCCTAAAGACATTGGCCAGGGATGGGGATAGAAAACAGACTTCATCCTGGAGGCCAAACTGATCGGCTGTCCGTGACTGCCTGGAGAGCAATACAGAGGCCATAGTGCCACCCGTGATTAGTGATGTCGTTCTTGGACAGAGGAATGGAGCGTGGCCACAGGCTTGGATGGGAAGGCTCCCCATAATCCAGCCGTGTCTTACTCATCTAACCTCACTTTTTCTATCTCCTGAACCAGGGTCCTCTGTTGGAGTCAGACTCTGACTCACGCTTCCGCGGAACTCCATCGGTGTCGTTCTGACCTCTGCCTCTGAGTTTTCTTCCTTCACGTTTTCCTTCCTGGAATGCTCTCCATGATTTTCCCCATCCATCAGATGAAATCACAAGGCCTATTGCTCCCCATAGCCTTCCAGACTACTGCAGCCCACACAGAGAGCCACCGAGTAGTGACAGACCACACGATTTAGCATGTAATTGCAGTCTTGCTCTGCACCTGCTTTGTTCCTTTGTGTTGGTCCTTTCTCCCCAACTGGGAAAGGTTCCTTGGTTCCCACCCCCTAGAATAGTGAGGACACAATAGACTTCCAACAATCAGGAGCCAAAGTGAGTAACGAATTTAGCTTTAATGTTTATTACATTAAACTAATGGATATTTTATTACAGTTAGAAGAGAAGTGGAACTTGGGGATCCCCTCTCTTTTGCCTCCACCCCTCTCATTTCATTCAGCCACAACCTCCTTCTAAACTCAGTCATAGGGAGGGCCAGACAAAAGCAGCATTTTCTAAAAAAGCAAACCCAACTGCATGCTTAAGAAAATTAAGTTAATGTAAATTCTCGGCACTGCACTAAGTTAAGGAGAAAGATTATGAAGCCTTCCAAATACAGTATTCATGCGAGCTGCACAGATGTACCCTGTCATTTACTCTAGAAGTGGGTCTTCAGAACTTAGCAAGGAAGTCAGATACAGATAATATCCCTAAGGATTTCTGCCTTCTCTTTCCATCCAAAAATGTTCATAATCTTTTTCCCTTAGCAAAATCCTGCTAGTGTTTTCTTACCAAAAAGTGAAAACACAATTATCAGTCATATAGTTATGCATAAAAACAATGCCAAATCAAGGTATTATTTATACAATGGCCCTCTCTCGGAATCTCAGGCATTTGTGTTAGAGGGTGGGGACAGGAAGCATAAAACTGCAGGACCTTTGACCACCATTAAGGCCACCTCACATATTTCTCCAGTTTCTTTCCAGTGCTCTGGACTGCCGGTGTTTGTGCATGGAACGGGTCAGGGGACCACGAGCCTTTCCTCTTCATTATTCACCCCTCCGCCAACAATGCTCCTTCGCTTCCCGAGTTGAGTGACAGGATTGACAGAGCCTTTGAGCTGAGCTGTGTTCGTGGACACCACCTGTGGTCCCCCAGGTGAGTAGGAAAGCCTCCCCAAATAGATCAAGGTAAATTACCCAGTATCTCCACTGCCCTGGGTCTGTGAAGGTTTACCTTATATCTGCTCAGCTTGTCAAGGCTCGAAGCCTTACGTTTAAGTGATGGGCCAGTTCAGCCTCTCCATGCCATGAATACCCTGAAGGAGGAAAGGAGGCCTTCTCCCACTCTGGGCCAGAACTGAGCAGCCCTCAGAGCCCAGGGACCCGCAGAGGACCCAGGTCCCCAGATGTGTGGGGCAGGGCATTAGACAAAGAGACCTGGAAGTCAGGGCCCCGAGCCCCCATTATCCCGAGTCTGTGGCACACACTGAGGTTCTGAGTCATCTGAGTGCATGAAAAGACCCTTTTGCTCTTAAAAAAAAATGGGGGAGCTGCCGGCCTCATGACGGCCTCGAGGCCTGAGAACTCCTGGGCCTGGAAGCCCCTGCCGCCCCGGGAGCCGGAAGAGGCTGAGGATGTTGGAACCAGGAGTGAGGCTTATTAGGGCTGATTCCTTTTCCATAAGAAAAAAGAACTTATGAGGCTAACATTTTAAAAAATATTTGCTAAGAAGTCTGTTTAACAAGATAGTTTTATAGATTTTTGTTTTTCAAAGTCTGACAAAATTTCAAAAATGGATAATTTTGGAATCCATAGAAACTTCTGACAGTACCAGGTAAGAGCATTAAAAACAAACTAAAAGAGTTCTTACTGGTGTGGCTGAGTGGGTTGGGCGTCAACCCCAAGACTGTAAGGTCGCTGGTTCAATTCCCCGTCAGGGCTCATGCAGGCCAGGTCTCCGGTTTGGGCCATGCAAGAGGCAACCAATGGAGAGTCAATAGGTCGACATTTCTCTCACATGTCGATGTTTCTCTCCCTTTTTCCCTCCCTTCTCCTCTCTCTAAAACTAAAGAAATAAAATCTTAAAAATCAAGCCAAAGGAAAAACACCCAAAGAAAGAAAAATTCTCCTAGCTACTATCATCATCCTCTCACTTTTTAAAAGGGAGCATTTACCACCCTACACAGAACAAGGACATCATATGGGAACAGAGGACAGACCTTAAAATGAAACAAGTTCAGTTTCCTGAAACATGCAGCTCACAGACTTTATATTTCTCTTTTGCTACAGGACAGGTGAAAATTCCGCCTGGGGCTGGGCCTGGTGGAGGGTGGGGACTCACAGAGAAGGCAGAGGACCCTATTGCATGGGCCCACGTGCGCTTCCCAGGCCCTTTCTTCTCTCTGTGACTGTCTGGAAGGCCCCTGGAGACGTGCTCGCTCCTTCAGCTAAGTCTGGCCGGAGTCTGGGAGCCAGAGTGGCAGTGTTTGTGGAGCCAAAGTGGAGATTAGCTCTGGTCATAGAGTTGACCTCTGCCCACCCTTTTTCAGGCATCCCCACCCCTCCTGGCCTCCCTGGCCAGCAACTCCCCACCTGGATGCTTTTGGTCTGGGTGAGCCCCTCCCTGCCAACCCAAGACCAAACACAGTCCCCCCACACTCACCCTCACCTCCTGACACCCACCCACTGCCAGGGTTGCCGCCCCTCAGACAGACCTGGTCTTTGTTGTTCTAATTAGATTACCTCTGCCTTAGGGACCTCGAGGCCGGTCCCCAGCAGCCCTGGCTGGGAATGCAGGTCGCATAAGCCCTGTTATCAAGAGGCTTGTCATTTAGCATGTAGATCATCTAATTCCTTCGATACCAGGGGAGCAATTGTGCATCTTAATATTGATTTCTTTAGAGATACAATCTCCTGCATTCCTGAGTCAGACTCACTTACTGAAGCTAAAAGGTTCCACTTACTATATTATGAAACCACCCCCACCCCATCACGTGCTCCGTCCCAACTTAATGTTACAAAGCAGGACAAATCAGAAGGGTTTTGTGTTTTTTCCACTTGGGCCAATTTCAGAAGAGCCTCCACTTGAGCAGAAACAGAAAAAAAACTGGCTATTTTAAGACAGTACGTTGTGTTTGTGTTTTGGGCGGGGGTGGGGCCATCTGCTGCCATTCTCCAGCCCCTGCCCCACCTGCCCACACTTCCTCTACCCCCCAGACTCTGCAGCGCAGTGATATTGGGCTTTTAATTGAATGAGGCCAGTTTATCAGGTTCATGTTTCATGATGAAATAAGAGGCTGGGCTTTCCAGTTAAGCTGGTGGTATTTTCTTACCAAATACCCTTTCAGAGAAGTGGGAGACAGAGAAAGAAAAATTTGAAGGACAGCAGTAAGAACAAAAATACCTTCTCAAAGGGTCAAAAACACACTGAGATTTGGGACATGTAGAGACACTGATTCTATATTATAAAGGGAACATGAGAGAGGCAAATAGCAGCCAAAGGCCAAGCGTACAGCTTGTTTGGAAACAAGCTTGTCCAGAAATTTCAGCATCCCTTAAATGCCAGGGTGCCCGCCGCAGTGAAGCATTCTCAGTGTGCACACCCATCACAATGATTCCACCACTCACTGAGGACTAGCCATGGGCTTGGCACCGTGTTGCAAAGTGTGTGCTACATCCTTTGCACACACTGTCCTGAGCAGTCCTGCACTCGGCAAGCCTGTGAGGCATGTACCTTTAACTACTCCGATCTTACAGATGAAACCACTAAGGGCCAGAGAGATTCTACAATTTGATCAAGTTCCTAAAATCTCTCAGTAGCAGAGGCAGATTCCAAGTCCAGGCAACCTGTCTAACTCCGAAACCTGTGGTCCTACCGAGGACACTGCTCTGTATGCTTTGCTGGTCTGTTTATTCACTCCAACGTGGTGGCTGGTCTTCCAGGGCCGAGGCATCGAAGATGGAACAGAACACTCAACGCAGGGCAGGAGATGGATAAAACACTGTGCCCTCAAATAAGGTGATAGAGAGAGAGATGAAGGAAATTCAGGGGGAATACTGGAGAGCCACCTTTCTTAGACTCACAGGAGATTTTAGGGTGTAGGCTGGTTTCTTTTGAGGAAGTCCTTGTCGGTGATTGGATGCCTGAGAGAGAACAGGGAAAGGACTGAGCTAAGAGCTTCTGATTACATATCCATCACATACACAAGCTAACATGATCACACTGCTTCCCTTTGTGTTTGTGTGAGGTCTCTGCCTTCGGGCTCTAGGAGTGCATGGACGCTTTACTGCCTGCAAAGTAAAACTAAGTCTGAACAGAAGAGCAGATGTTGGAGACTTTAAAATACTCTCGATGGAGAGCTGCTATGTCCTGGGGACAAGATATTAATATGACCTTTTTGTGGATACTCTGTGTTTAGGAAGGGAAGAGTTATATTTACTTCTGTTGTGTAATTATAAGGCAGTGTGTGGTTAAGTAGACTTGTAGATTTCTATCTTAGAACCTCTAACTCTTTTTTTCTTTAATCTTCAGTTGAGGATACCTTCTCATTGCTTTTTAGAGAGAGAGGAAGGGAGAGAGAAAAACATCCATCAGTTGCCTCCTGCATGTGCCTAGACTGGGAATTGTACACACCTGGACTGGGGATTGAACCTGCAACCTAGGTATGTGCCCAGACCAGGAATTGAACCTGCAACCTTTGAGTTAAGGGATGGTGCTCCAACCAACTGAGCCACATGGGTCAGGGTGAACCTCTAACTTTCATTGCATTGTTTTACTTCCCTATTTTTCTCATGCTATTAAACTGCAAAGTCTTTGTGGACTGTAATTCAAGGGCCTAGTTCAGTGTCTGACCCATAGTAGGCACTCAAGAAATGTTTAAGATAGAAAAACAAGTGCCTGATGAATTAGTTAATGCCTGTAAAACTTCCTAAAGCAAATGCTATACCCATTGTACCATGGATGTATACCAAGATTATATAATACTTTTCTGGAACAGTCCTGACTTGAACTATTCTCGTGCTTCCAAACAATCATCAAAATGGCCATTTCAACATTTGAGTGAATATTCAGTATTCAGTATTTGAATATCAGATTGTTTTTTATGCACAAAAACAATTACCAAGATATTTTTGAATCCTGTGCCCATGGGGAAACAAAGTTGTCATAGCAACAGATAAAGGATGTTCTTGGGTGAGAAGGTAAGACAGTCAGGGAATAGAGGAGCATGTGGAAATGAGAACCTAGAAATTCAACCCAAAAATTTGGGTTCAAATAGTTTTTGGTGTTTTCATTAAAGGAAAAGGGACACTTAACATAAAAACACTTATTCACCTATTAACACTTATTAAAAACATGTATTGATTGCAGGAAATCTTTTATAATAATTTTGGTGATAATTTGATTGAAAATGTTTGAATTGTCAGTCTGCTTAGCAACATATTTATGTTTGTCTAACGTGACTGTGGTCATTTTGGGGGCCTAGGTGTTAAGGAAAGCACAGCTTGGTCATAGTAAAGAACTCCGGGCCTGTATTGGACACTTGTCATATGCTTGCTGCCCATCAACTTTTAAATGACCTCCCTGTGTTAGCTGAAATGGCCACATCTCCCAGAGCAGAAGTTACAGTTGAAGCTACTTGCTTCCCTTGCAGCTAAAATATAGCATGTGACCTGGGTGTCCACTAATCAGGGAACCTGGGTAAAATTTATATATAATACAACCTGTTGCAGAAATGGCTTCGAAACAGGTAGAAGAAGCTGAAGCAGTAAAGATGAGTCCCTGGTACTTACTATTTGGCAGTGGCAGAGATGGTGGTTTCCTGTCAGGCCATTTTCTCTACAGGGAGCTGGGCTCCTAGCAGCTGAGCACCCAGCCTGTTCCTTCGGCCCTGCCCCCAGTTCTGTGAGTTCCCTCATACCCTTCACTAAATCCTCCTACTGCTTAAACTAATCAGAGTGGAGTCTGGTTGCATTGCAACTGGGAACATGGACTATGACATTCAGTTGTGAAAACAATCTTGACATTCACACAGAATACATCATCTGCAAAGTCCCGAATAATGAACATGCAGCCCATTACCCAGGAACCGCTGAGGTTTGCCAAAGCTAACTCCACTGCAGTAGGATAAGTAGGGTTGATTTTCCAAGGCTGACACTTGGAGTAGACTGGGCTTTCCAAAGCATCTTGCCAGAGACTGCTCAGCTGAAGGGTGAAGGGGGGACTAAGTCCTCGGGTGACAGAGTAAGAAGGAGATGACACGAAGTAGGAAAAAGACTGGAGGATGAAGAACAACATCTTCCCTACTTTTCTCCCCCTTGCCAAAGCTTTGGCTGGTGCCAGGGAAGAGTGCACCTGGCAGGGAGAGAGATCGTTGGAAAAGGTCTGATGACTGCGCGTGTGTGGTGCCCATCTCTGCCCAAACAGGGGACTGGGCCCTCTTTGCTGGTCTCAATGTCAAGCTCTTTTTCAAGAGCCACAATCAAGAGCCACCTTGATTGGTCCTAGGTAAGTAGCCCTTATGAAACTCAAATAACTAAGAAACCATCTGACTGAGATTCCTCGATGTCCGTGCGGTGACACAGTGGTGCACCCCTATTAGTGCCCTTACTTAACAAACATTAGTAAGGCTGGGACACCTAAATGGGTGATTGGGCAATTTCAACTGATTTTTATCTTTACCTTTTTCTCTGGTTGGGGAGAGAAGTGTAATTTGAGATCATCTTTATGCAATGCTATTCCTGGGTGATGTCTGAGAAAACAGTGGGGTTAGGACCTCTGGAAATCCTTCCCCTCATCAAAGCAAGGACAAAAGTGGCAAAAGTTGTCTGAGTAGACAATGGGACCTACAAGGAGAAAGGGGGACCCATGTCTGTTCCTCAGACCTGTAATCTTGAGGACACGAGTGATCTGCAGAAGAAGCCGACCCTTCCCCTCAGGACTACACACACCTGTGGCCCAAAAAATTATAGGCAAAAAAGCTAAAGGGAGATCCTGTGGGAGGTCGAGGTTCATTGTCTCAGTAGCTGAACTCCGACAAGGTGAGCCAGCACGTCATCAACCAGGTGCACAGTTGCCTCGGCAGTGTGATGACCTCAGTGTCACCCTTACACACACCTCTGGTGGCCCGCTGACTCAGAACCACAGTGTGGAGGGAATCCTGGGAAATTCTGTACAATACATCAGCACCCCAGCTGGCTCAGGAGGCACGATACCTGCTTTTCCCCCAGCTCGGTTACCATGGATACAGCTGCCTCACTCCCCTCTGGGTCATCCTCCTGTCTCTCACTCCTGAAGTCCACAGGAAGTCACTTAGAGTTTACACTCAGCAGCCCATGTAGGGCTGCCCTTCCGAAACCAAGCTGCAGTGCTGAGGACATGGCCCTACATCTTATTCTGAAAAAAAAAAAAAAAAAATTCAGTGAGTCTTTACTCTCTTATTGTGTGAGAATAAGTGAAAAGTAGAACGAATGACTCAAAACTTGTGCCCTGACAAATCCCTGGGGTTCTGCTTTGACAGTTCAGGCTCCGCCACTGTCATCGGTGTGCCACAAGGAGGGAGCGCCATGGAACAGAAGTGGCAGTGGGGACTGTAAGAACAGCTGCAAGACACTTAACAACAGACTCCTTAGAAGCTGTTGAAAAAGTTTCGGTGGTAACCACAACCTAATATTTACAATGAAGGAGAGCAATGACCCATCATGCCCTCTTCACATCTATTGTACAGGTTGACCCTGTGTTTTACCCAGGACAATCTGTTTTTATCAATGCCGTGACTGCACATGGTAATGATAATATGAATTTACATTACAGGAAGGCTCAGATTTCACACTTCTGATTTACACTAAGGTTCCAGGCTTACCCAGCTCTAACGAGGCTCTTCCTAAGATAACAATGATTATTCTCCTCCAAAACATCACCAAGTCTACGCCTGAAAATGTGTACATTGTCTTGCATGCTGTGCACACAAAACACTTTCACTTCCAGACCTGATAGAGTGACACCATAGATGAATCTTTTGATCACATGTGTATCAAGTTCTTTGAGAGTCTGAGTAGAAAAAAATCAAGTAACTCAAGGATTCTGTCCAGACTAAATAGTGTGGCCTAATAGATCAAAAGCCTGCAAGAAACCAAGCTGTGGAAAAGTAATCATGTAAATAAAAATGTGATTTCAATCCCTGCTTGGCGACTGTCCTCGCTCAGGCCACCAAGGCTCAGTGCCATCAGATGCATTAATGCTGAGACAGTGGTCACTTGTCGGGGAGGGGAGCTGGTAAAAGCCTTTTTGCCTGTACATCTGGGGGAATGGCTTATGAGGCTGCAACCTTTGTCCTGAGTAACAATGGCTGATCCCCAAAGACAGATGCAAATTCACAGCGCTGGTGTCACACAGTGGACCGGGGACACAGCAAGGTATGGGCAGTAACTCCGAAGACACTCATGAAGAATTCCTGTTCCCCTGTTCCCTCTTCCTTGTTATTTTCAATACTGAAGCCCCAGAGGGGTTTAGGGCTTTGGCTGGAGAAGAGTCTGGGAATGAGCATCTGAAACTTAGGACTCAAAGCCCTTTGCTCAGATTTGGAAATCTTCCTGGAGTTGGGAACTTTAAGATCACAGGATTGAAGACCTAGGGCACTGGAGTCAGACATCCTGGATTCTGACTCTGACTTTTCTGTTAATAGCTGGTCAAACCGTATAAGGTACTTAAACTCTCTGAATCTAGTTTCCTCATCTACAAGGGGCACATCACAGTAACATCAATCAGAATGAACTAGGGTCAAGTTGATCTGTAAGTACCAGGAAACCTAAGATAACATTGGTTTTAGAAGTCTATTTCTCTACCAGTCTCTACCATCCTTAATAGTGGCTTTCATCTTTTGGT
This sequence comes from Tonatia bakeri, assembly GCA_004024845.1. NCBI lineage: Eukaryota > Metazoa > Chordata > Mammalia > Chiroptera > Phyllostomidae > Tonatia > Tonatia bakeri. The sequence goes on along the minus strand of PVIA01002699.1, from coordinate 49,661 downwards.
CCAAAATGGATGCTGCCACTCCGGCCCTCACACCCATATTTCACACACAGGAAAAAGGCAAAGAAAGAAGGGAATGGCCTTCCCCTTCATAGAGAAGTCCTGCAAATCACACAGCCCTCCTCCCTACTTTCTCTTGTCCTGAACTGAATCATGGCCACACCTGGCTACAGGAGAGCCTGGGAAATGTGATCTTTATTCCGGGCAGCCATGTGTCTGGCTGCCATTAGGAAAGTCTGCTGCTGGGAGGAAAGACTGACTCTGTGAGACCCACAGGATTCTCTGCTACCCGACCTATTCATCGTACTGTCTTTAGGATTCAGGTGATGTTCTGCACGGCACGCAGGTCAAAGGAAGCACAGGTCAAAGGAAGCACTCATGGAAAGGCTGGGATTGCTCCCACCTCTCACCCCACCACTCCCCCACGGCAGGACATCTGCTTCTAGGTTGCCAGGAGGGCTCCGCGGCTGGTGCACAGGAGGCAGAGCCGGTCAGGTACAGAGGCTGTTTATGGAGCCTGGGGCGTGCAGCGGGGCTGTCAGGGAGCAGGGCCAGGGGCAGGGCGTGGTGAGGGAGGAGCTCACCTCGGGTGCCAAACTTGAGGGAAGGTGCCAAAAACGGTAGTAAAGGAAAGTAATACTTCCATAAAATACTTTTAAAAATAAAAATTAATGCAAAAGTCCACAATGAACAAAATATCAAAAAAAAAACCTTCCTAAAACTGGGATCCAACCCTACTCTTAGGGAGCTCACCTGCTGTGCTGCACCCTGACCCCACCCTGCGGGACCCTGTTGCCCCTGAGAACCTTTCCCAGGCCCCAAGAGAATTACTGCGGTATTGGCGGCAGGCTAGTTCAGACCCGAGGAGGTGGGTCTGCAACAATTAAATACGAGCCAATGAAATATAAAACCTCTAAGGCATACGGATATCTCTAACTTATATGTTAGCTTTAAAGAGAAACAATACTCTTCTTTAAAATTAAAACATCTATACTGCCTAAATCACAGGAAGAAAATTAAAAAGCATTTAAAATTGTGCCACTAAGAAAGAACCACAATATTTTAATGTCTCTCTTTCCAACATTTTAGTCATATATATGTATATATATATTTTTATTCATTTAAAAATGAGTCATTCAGTATTTACTATGACCTACACTTTTATTTAATAATATTTCTGTAGTATTACATATTCCTCTACAATATAATTTCTTATGTGTTACTCCATTCTGTGTATAGCAAATTCAGAATGTTTCTAACTTTTTTGCTCTATGCAGTAAATATCCTTGTGATTAAATTGTTCTTGCAATTATATGTTTATTTACTTGGTATAAATTCTTAGAAGAGGGATTGCTGGTCAATCTTCTTAGGACCGCCAAATGGCCATCCAGCAAGTTTCTATTAACATATACCCCTCGCAGGGCACACAAGAGTGGGTGTTTCCCACACCTTTGACAGCCCTGAGTATAATCAACTTTTTAAAATCTCTACTGATGGAAAGAGTGAAAATTAATAAAACATTTTCATTCACCCTGGCTGGTGTGGCTCAGTGGATTGCATGCCCGCCTGTGAACCAAGGGGTTGCTGGTTCGATTCCTGGTCAGGGCACATGCCTGGGTTGCGGGCCGGGTACCCATTTGGGGGTGTGTGGGAGGCAGCCGCACACTGCTGTTTCTCTCCCTTGTCTCCTTCCCTTCCTCTCTAAAAATAAATGAATAAAATATTTAAAACAAAACATTTTCATTCACATGTCTTTAAGTGCTAATGGAGGTTGTGATTTTTTTTTTTATTAGTATTTGCAGTTTTTTAAACAAAGTGCCTGAGGAGGTGAGCGGTGGCTGCAGGGATTTGTCCCTGTGTGTTCACGTACGTGCCCCCGGGCACCGCCGCTGTGCCCGGCAAGGAGTTGATGCCCCACACACAGCGGTTGAGTGACAGTGCCCAACCATTTGACAGAGTTCTTTGTCTATCAAGGGAGCTAACACTTAGGATGGGTTTTCAATATTTCCCTATGTTTTATTTAGTGTCCTCTGCTACGTAGAAGTCTTTGAAAACCGAGTATGCCCACGTTTTCCCTGTTTGTGCCAGGGTGTGATTGTACACACTGAGTCTCTGGTGTGCGTGCATACTCTTTTTTCCTCTTTTATTTTTTTTATATTTTTAAATCATGCTGACTTCATTTTATCCTAGAGTGTCTCTGATTTCTTCGGCTTTCCAGATAGGCAATTGTTGTCTGCAAAAAATATGTTTTCCTTCTTATTAATATTTATATCTCTCATTTCCTTTTCTAATGGCCATTCCTTAAATTCCAGAACAATGCCTAATAATAATGGTTACAGTAGGTATCTTTGTCTTGTTTTTTGACTTAAAGGAAAATGTTTCTTATTTCTATACTATTAATTTCAAGATATGAACTTTAAAATTCTTCAATTATTAAGAGCTTTTAAAAAATAATCAGGAATCAATTTTGGATTTTATCAGATGTTCTTGGACAACAATATTTTTCATGTTTTGATATTTTGACACTAATATTTTTCCTTTATAGTAGTATGATTAATTATATTAATAAATTTCCTAAAATTATAGCATTCTTATATTTCTAGATAAATTCATTTGGACGAGTATGTTTTTAAATATAGCTCTAGTTCTGATTTACTATTATTTCACATGGGGTCATTACATTTATACAGTTGTACACTTAGCCTATAGCTGCCTCTTTTTTAGGTTCTATCAAGGTTATACTAGTTTCTAAAATATATTGTGAAACTTTTATTTTCCTTCCTTGTAACAGTTTTAATAGCACAGGAATTATGTGTTCCTTGCAGATGTGAAAGAACTTGTCAACAAATTTTTCTGGGCCCGGTACTTTAACAATAGGTCAGTAACAATTTTTCCATCTTTTCCCTGCTTTTTGTTCTTCGTAGACCCTCGACTTCTTTTCTACAACTCGATCATTTGTGTCTTTATTTTTTTTAATGCACTTAATCAGGACTTTTAAATTTACCAGCATAGGGATGTACATTGCATTTATTTAAAAGTTTTCATAATCTCTTTTGTATCTTTGCCCAAATCCACTTCTCATTATTGATATTTTTTACATAGATATTTTTTTTAATTTCAGGGGTTGGTTCTCTTTTCTCTTACCTCTTATTTTGATTATACTTGTGAGGAGTTTGCCAATGTAATTGGCCCCATTGAAAAAAATGGATTTTGGATTTATCATCTTTCCACTTTTCTAATTAATTTTGCTTTAAACTTTACACTAGCTTTCCTTATATTTCTCTCTTATTCTGAAATAAGATGCTTATTTTTGTTGTTGCCTTTAATAACAAACATCCTTGAGACTCTGACTCCTTCCTGCATAGAGCTACATTAGCATTTGCTGGGTTATGCTGCAGGAACAAATAATCCCGCAATCTCACTGTTTTACAACATCCCAGGCTGGTTTCTTTTTCACATGACGTGTCCTTTGCATGTTGGCTGAGGCCCTGATCAATGTCTTCATTCTAAGATGAAGCTCAAGGAAGAGCCTCCTATCTGGGACACACTGGGCTGGGGGCAGAAGGGAAGGGACAGTGGCTGAGGCAAGCAGGGCTCTTAAAGCTCTGGTTGGACAGGACAGATTACCTACTCCATCACATTCTAGTGGCCAAGCAAATGGCAGGCGTGGGGAGAGGGCTTCAAATCGCCCTCACAGGGAAGGTAGCAAATACTGGGAAAGAACAAGGCATCTACCGCAAAACTTCGGCAGTGCCCCAGAGTTTGAGAGGTGATACTCTTACTGTCATTTTTGAAGTAGTCTGCCACTGTGGCTTTTTTTTTTTTAATTCACTAATGTTTGGAAATGCATTTTTTAAATTTTCGAGTTTTGGAACATTTGCTTTAAAATGCCTAGCGTTTGTTTCTATTTCTAGTTGTATTCCATGGTGGCCAGAGAACACATTCCAGGCAACTCATCCCGTGCCTGCTCCTCGGAATGCCTCGCACTCTCTTCAGCCATTGTCTGCACGAATGATGGACTCCCGTTAAATAGTCTGTTGACCTTGAAAAGGGTTTTTTCCTATTTGTATGCTTTAATTTTCCATATGGCTCTATTAAGCACAGATTATTTCTCATATTGTCTAGATTCTCTGTATGTCCTCATGTAGCTCTGTCTCCTTGCTCTGTCTGTGATTGAACTGTGTTCAAGTTCTATTATAGCAAAACCTTCGGTCAGTCCCCCCTTCATCGCTAACAGCTCCCACTACGTGTTTTGAAGTTGTGTTGCTCAACATTCAAATGCAATAAAAATGACTTCCAGGTTGGCCGTTTCGATCACAACTGACCACGACACCGTGAGGACAGCATCTGCCTGCCAGCTGTGTCTGAGAGGCAATTTATTTAAAAAAATGCAAACACTAATGAAAAATGAAAAACTCTCGACCTCCAATAGCAACTAAAGAAGTGTGAATAATTGTTGCAAATCATCTTTTGATGTTGTATAAATCAGGTATTTGCTCCACATAATTTTTCCCTCAAATTTTCCTTTGTCTGATGTTGACATTGAGAATATCATTCTCTTTGTGCCTCCATTAGAATGCATTTTGGGCCTATTTCCTTTACATTTTTACTTTCAAACTTGCTGTGTCAACTTAAGTGTGTCTCTTGTAAACAAAATATAAATTAAATTTTTTTTAATTTGTGTATATTTGGTGTACAATATTATATTAGTTTCAGGAGTACAATATAGTGATTCAACATTTAGAGACTATGAATTATTTTTAATTAAATCTAACTACCTATCTTGTGATGAGAGTTTAAAAGTCATCAATAGTGTGAAGTTAATAATCTTGTTGTTACTGCATTCATTTTCTGTATGTATAGATAAGCATGCATGCATGTGCTTTTTCCATTGCTTTTAAATATAAGAGCATTTTATAAATATGAAAGTTTTCCCATTTTCCACAAATGTACAAAGCCAGCCTCACTTGACTTGGAGAAATCAGTAGGCCATGTTAATCCCAGTAAAATGTCAGTTTTCAACAAGAGTGCTCATATTAAGCTACATCTTACCTGAAAACTAGAAAAAGGAAATTATAAACTCATTTTTCAAAGTACGTGAAAGACAGTCTCTGAGACGTGGTTTTGATAACGAAAAACAACGCTAGTGCCCAGGTAGGAATGAGAGTATGTTCCTTGAACACCTGCAGTGGTTTTCAACAAGTCCTCGCTACATGCTCAGGACCCTTGGTTATCTGACCGCAATCACACTATTAATTTTTACCAATATCATGTTAAAAAATTTTAACTTTACTGAGGTATAACTGAAATACCAAAAAAACTGCACGTCTCATGCGTATAACTGGACGAGTTTGGACACGTGCAGACACTGTGAAATCGTCGCTGCAGTGCAGGAGTTAAGCATGTCCATCGCCTCCAAACGTTCTTTGTGCCCCTTTTTAGTTTAGTTCAGCGCTGTTTGTCTTGTCGTGGTGAGAACACTTAACAGGAGACCTGCCCTCTTAACAATTGTTTTAAGTGTGCAATACAAGTATTGTAATCTGTTCTCTAAATCCTCACCCGAGAATATGTTTATTGATTTCAGAGACAGGGGAAAGTAGGGGAGGGGCTGAGGGAGAGAGAGAACCATTGATGTGAAAGAGAAAAATCGATGAGCTGCCTCCGGTGCCCAGGGGTAGAACGAGCAGCCTAGGAAAGGGCCACAGCAAGAGTGGATACAGGACGATGCTTCTACCAGCTGAGCTGCCCTGCCAGGGCGAAATATTATTAATCTTGACATAGAAAGTTACCGCCACTAGTTTCCGAGCTCCTTGGATCAGCTGTGGTTAACTGAACTTTGGGCAGTTTGACTGCAGGGGGAAACAGCCTGCCCTGAAATTTTACAAAAGCGTAGTGGGGCTCCAAGCTGGTACCCACGCCAAGCTTGCCACCTGGTCCTCGTGCTTGTCTGCTGACCCCCAGGAGATAACGCCCTATGGCCGGAACCCATGGCCGAATCCCATGGCCGGAACCGGTGGCAGGGTCTCCTCTGCCCACTGCTTCTTCATAAACCACACATTGTAACTGGTCTGACTGCTGCCTTTGTTTGGATTTTTACCATTTTGGGGCGGGTGAGCCTAGCAGGTGTGTCTAACTCGGCCTACAGGCCGCACATGGCCCGGGATGGCTATGAATGCAGCCCAACACAAAATCATAAATTTACTTAAAACCCTTCTCTGCTCAGTTTTTGTTAGTGTTTGTGTGTTTCATGGATGGCCCAAGACAAGTCTTCTTCTTCTGGTGTGGCCCAGAGACGCCCAAAGGTTGGACACCCCTGGTACAGTGTTATAAGAAAGCAAGTCCAGAGAGCATTGCGACAGCTCCGAGCGAGACAACTGGCTCAGCATACAGGTTAGAGAGAGCCTCCTGGTGCAGAGAATGGCGCCTGGTGGAGAGAAGAGCAAACTGATGGAGGAGGAACAGGGCAATTCTGGGAAAACGGGGTGAGGGGAGGAACACCTTCAGTGTTCTGATCAGATGCCCGGGCACACTCTCGGTCACCATGGCTGTGAACCTGAACTGTGTCTATGAACATCACTAAAGTATCTTCAAAAGTCCAAAACGACCTCTGGGCACACATAAAAGGAATGCATGACAAAGATTTTATTTGACTCATAAATTAATGAAAAAAGTCCAAAAGATGTTCAGACTATTTCAATAGAAAATTTTGAACAGAGGTATCTATAGGCACCGAGGAATGTTGAAATAAATTTACTAATAGATGCAAAACTAGTTAATATCTGAAAGGTCAATAAAATGTAATGTTTTGGGTTCTCTGTTCTGTATTTATGGGATGAGGCTCATTTGCCTTGTGGTGGCCAAGAATCATTTGCATTATTAGCAAGTTTTCTACGCATTCACTGCTACCCCAGTGGTTGGAAAACAGCCCGGTGAGTAGAAAACTGGTGGAAAAGTGCACACCTCACAGAGAATGCTAGACGATGCCCAGCCAGCCGCTAAGAAGACACCCAGTGGTCCCTTTTACCCATTTTCAAGTTTGGGATGATTTTTCCTGATAGCACCTTTTTAAATTTTGAAAACAAAAAAAATTACTATTGTTTTCCAACAAAGTCATGGGCTCTTCCGAGTGGGTCAAACATGGGTGAGGCCACTGTGAGATGTGCCGACACGATCTCCGCCCCCTGCCTGGACTCGGGTCTGGCCCATATTAGTTATCTCCCCTGGTGTCCCAGGAAGGTCATTCGGGTTTACTCTTGCTATCAAGGGTAACACATTCAGCAAATTCTTAAGCTCTTGTCATCTCCCCAGCAGCCTTTTGTGGTCCTTTTAACAGCCGGTGGGCCGAGCAGGAAGAGACAGGCTGCTCTGGGCAGTGTTCGACAGCACAGCTCTTTGTCTCCCGCTGTCAGCCAGCCCTGTCGCTACACTGCTCTTCGGGCGGCGCGCCTTTGATGGACTATCTGCCCCTCACGTCTCAACACTCCGGGCAGCGTTGGGAGAAAGAGCAGCCCCACGCCGTCCCCTCCGGTGCAGCATAATCCCGTTATGAGATGATGTCCTATCAACTCTGCTCCGCAGATTTGTTGAGAACACTGTGAGGTGAGGCTCAAAGATGCAAAGGCACGTTCCTCGGCCTCCAAACGCTGTCCACCTGTTGGGGAGACAAGCCACACATGAGAACAGATGGTGGAGGCCAGCAAGGAGAGCCGGAAGGAGTATTGAGTCCAAATCCCTACTCTGCTGCTTGGGTGATCTTGAACAAGTTTTGTTTTTTGGTTTTTTTCATCATTACTGAGTTGTAATTTACATACCATAAAATTGACCCATTGTAAGTATACTGTTTAATAAAATTATTTTTTGATTTATACAGTTGTGTAAACATCTCTTGATCCAATTTGAGAACATCTCCATCACCCCACAAAGCCCCCTATGACCACCTGCCGTTCACTTTTCTGTCCACCAGGTGCCGTTCTCTGCACCAGGCGGCTCTCTCTGGCCTGTACCCTGGGCCAGTTGTCATTCTTACCCCAGCTCTAGACAACCACCAACCCGCCTTCCATTCCAGAGATTTGTCTTTTCTAGAAATCTCACATAAGTGGAATCATACAATATGTACTCTTGTGTGTCTTTCACTTGGCGTGACGTGTTGAAGCTTCAGCCATGTTTCCATGTTGTGACATGTATTAGTGTGCATTCATTCCTTTTGATGGCTGAATTGTATTGCATTCTACCGACATGCCCCATTCACCAGCTGAAGGGTATCTGGATTCTCTCAGTTTGGGCCTATTCTGGATAATGCTCCTGTGAGCATGTACGTTTAAATCTTTGTGTAGATGTATGTTTTCATTTCTCTTGGGTAGACACCTACAAGTGAATTTGTTGGGCTATATTGCAGACATCTATTTAACTTTTTAAGAAACTGTCAAACTTTTTTTTAAGTGGATGTACCATTTCCCACCCCACCATCAATTCATGAGGGTTCCAGTTTCTCCACATCCTCGTCAATACTGGTTATTATCTGTCTTTTCCATTATAGCCACCCTAGTGGGTGTCGGTGACATTATATTGTGGGGGGCGGGGTAAAAAGATTTTATTTATTTATTTTAGAGAGAGCAGAAGGGAACGAAAAAGAAAAGGAGAGAAACATCAATGTGCAAGAGAAACATGGATCAGTTGCCTCTCACACACCCTCAGCCAGGGACCTGGCCAGCCACCCAGGCATGTGCTCTGATGGGGAATCAAACTGACGACCTTTTAGTTTGCGGAACAATGCCCAACCCACTGAGTCACCCCAGTCAGAGCATCCTATTGTGGTTTTGAGTTGCATTTTTCCAATGGCTAATGGTGTTAAACACATCTTCATGTGCTGATTAGTCATTCGCATATCTTCTTGGGCAAAATGTCTATTCAGATCAGGCGCAGGAGTGAGCAGACCAGCCGGCTACCCCAGTGTGGACTTGTTGGGGGCATATAACCTGGGCCCATTCCAAACCATGACCCTGTGGTAAAGGAGTCAGCAACCAAACACAGATTCAAGAGCCAGGGCCAGTAAGGCAGAAAGCCCTGGCTGCCATGAAAAGATGGTAAACCCCAACAGTCAGGAAATAATAACTGCTGGTGTCTATGGGAGCTCACTGCACAACAGAGAGTGGGTCAAGGTTGTATGGCAATTATCTCCACTACTGACCTTTGTTAATCTCAGTGAAGTAGGCCCTAGTATTGTTCCCATTTTATGTATAAGGGAGCCAAAACTCAACAGAGTTAAGATATTTGGTGGAGCTGGGTGCTGACCTCAGACACCTGACCCAGACCCCTGCACAATCCACACTGACTGCCTCCCAGCTTGGGCTCACGTCAGGCAGGAATCACTGCCTGCTCTCCCCGTGCCTGAGCACACCAGCACAGGACCTGACATATCTGCAAGAACCTCAGAGGTGTGTAAGGAAGAAAGGATGGCAGGGACCAGAGCCAAAGCAACCCCTGAGGTCACAGAAGGAAGCTGAGCACTGTATGTGCGAGGCACAGTGAAGACCTAGACCCACAGGTAGACGGGGATTAGGCACGTGAAGGAATGCAGGTGATATCCGGCTAATAGGAGTTAGGAGTTCCAAAGTTTGCAAACCATCTCCCTCTTACACATCGATTAGAGCAGGTCCAGGCTTTGTCCTCTGTAATAATCATTGCATTCCACCCCTTTATGTCACTGCCCTCTGGGGCCCTTGCACAACCCAGTGCCCTCCCCAGGAGGAGGGAGATTGACAAGAGAACTGTCCCATTCCAGGACAGGTTGGAAACTGCCCCTCTCACACAGCATGGTCGGTCAGGGTCCAACCACGTCAACCTCTTACTACCTACATGATAGGCAAGGAGCTGAACCTCCTGGCCTCCATTTCCTCCTCTCTAAAATGTAAATAATAAGAGTTTCTACCTCAAACAAAGTCATAGGGCTGCAGGAAAGTTTAAATAAAATATTGCCTTTAAAGCCTGGCTTTAGGGAAGGTTCAGAAAAATGTTGGCATTGTCCTCTGATGTCTCCAGGTGCCAGTTCTGAAGCCCATGTCAAATGAAGCGTCCCTCCCTCTCCCCCACCACATCACATCTTCCCAGTTCAATCACAGCTGGATACCAGGATGACCAGGAGGCTGACTTGCTGCTCCCATCTATGCAGAGAAGGCACGAGGGAGCTCTCCGGAGATAAGGCATCCCTAACTCCCTTCCTTCCACCGTAACTCTCCACCCCCTCCTTTCCCCCTTTCAGCCTGGTAGACAAAGAATGAGTGTCCTGGCATCTGGCCACATGTGGCAGGAAGTTATGAATGAGGATTGCACAGGACAGTTGACTCTCTACAGAGATAGGCCCCAAATTAATGCTGAAGGCTGGGCAGTAACCACGGGAAACTTGGAGCCCCGAGGCCACCACTTAACACTCAGGTATCTCTATCTGCCCTGGAGCTCGGGCAAACAACAGCCCAGTCCACAGAAGACCTAGGGAGGTGTTATTAGTCAAGGACTATCTGAGATCGACTTTTGGGAACATACTCTCAAGGCCAGAACCTGGTCTGGGGCCTCTGGCGGGACTGCATCCCTCCCTGTGTCTTTGAGGAATGTCACAGCAAATTTCCAGCAACTGGCTAATGTCCACCAGTGCTTAGCAATTAGGCTGCCTGTTGAAGTGTCAATGCCCAAGGGCCTGATTTATTGAACTGCTCTCATTACGATCTTGTAACATATCAAAGGGACAATAAAGAAAAAAGTGCTGGTTTTGGAGACTGAGGAGCCCACACAGGCATGGTCTGTCTCTTTGCCAGGCTCAACAGATGCCATTCTGACACTGCAGCAGGCCTCACGGGACAGTGGTCATTAATTACATTAAAACACTAACTCATCAGCTGGAGCCACGTGATGTCTTCTCTTGCCTCCTGCCCATTTTCTCCTTCCCTAGCCCTTCTTCCCCTGCACAGGCCCAAAGCTAGCCAGGTGAAAAGCTCCCAGGTAGCTCAAAGAACTACCAGGACAACCTGCCACTGAGGACTCAGAAATAAGCTGAGACAATGAACCAGGTCTTGGAAGTACAGTCCTCCTCCCTCCACCACTATGGCTTAAATGCACAGATTCCATTTGAAATCTTCCAGCCACCAATGAAAACGGCTTTCCCCACAGCCCTGTCTTGCCATGCAAGCCAGCTTTGCTGCCAAGAGTACCGTGCCACAATATTTCTACCCGAACTTGAACCACAGCCCTGCCAAGAGTCACTCTCTATAATCTGGAGAAAGATCATCTCTCTGCCTTGATTTCTCATCTGTAAAGAGGGAGGGTTCATGGGAAAAACTGCCATGGAGGGATGCTGGGGGATAAAAAAAACACATGCATGTGCTGGGCATGTGGGGTGCCTGGTAGACAGGGTGTGATGAGTGTCATGATTGTCACAACACTCATACCGTTATGATAAAAGAACACCTGAATGACTGGGCATAACCTATGAAATATTGACCAGTTCTTACAGAAGGTCCTTGGCCAGGAGGGCCAAGACAAAGAATGCCTTTCAGAGTACCAAGAGGCCCTCTGTCCAGGTATTCTAGGATACTTTAGGTACAAGTCAGTCCGCTACCCCAAGAGGGATCTAGGCTCAGCGAGTCATCTCAGCTCTCATTTTTGTTGACATTGGAGAATGGGACACAAAAAGCAGTAGTTACCATGACAAGTAGCAGGGTGATTGTGGGTGTCAAACCCTGCCGCCCTTCATTCCTTCAGTTCCTTTTTTCCTCCCTCTGTCCCTCCCTCCTTCCCTCCCTCCCTCGTCTGTTGGCAGCCTGATGGCAGAGGCTGGATTGCTGCATGGAGGGCCAGGGGTGTGAGGGGTGGGAATCACGGGGCCGGGACTGGCCTTGGAAACAGATTGAGGAGTTCATGGACCGCTGGGTCAATAACCAGGGGTCCAATGGAAGCCACATACCTGATGTCCACCCACACAAGAAGCCTCTCAGAAGGGCTGGGAAGGGCCAGGTGTGAAGCCACAGAATGGAGATGGGCCATCAGCCAGGAGAGGAGACCTACAGGGAGGGCCGCTGAAGAGGTGTCGGAGTTGGTTCCCTGAGCCAGGGGGGCAGGGAGCCACAGGCGAGGTCTGAGGGCTGTGGAGGCCTGCTCGGAGAAGCCCAGTTCCCATTGTGTTACCTGCCCCCCTTTCTCCCTTTAGGGAGTGCCCGCTGTGTCTCCATTCTCCTGAAGGACACACCTCTCTTCGGGCCACTCAGTGCTCCATTCCCATAGAATGGGCTCATTTTTGTGTTGGCAGAAGCCTCAGACACGGGTCTGAAACACCTGGGCAGCCCCCTCAGGTCACCTCATGGGTCATGAACCCAAAAAGTGGTCTCCTCTTTCATTGCCCGATGCATGCAAGCGTGACCTAGCGTGTCCTTACCCTGTATGCGGCAGTGCACTTTAGGTCCCATCCAAGGCTAGTTGTCAGACGCCTGCCTTTGTTCTGAACCTCCGAGCCCAGGGGGGTAGAATTCCAGACTGACAGCCAGAACACAGGGCCAGAAATGTGTTTTCCCCGCCCTCCTAAAGGAGAGACTTTTCAGAATTGAAATGTAAGGTCAATCTAAAAGAATGCTTTCTCCCAAATGTTCTAAAATAATTTTATGGAAATTGTCAAAGCCAGCGTCATACACAATGACTTGCAGAGCACACCGTTCTCCAGGATGTTCTGATTCCACCAGGGCAAATTTGGGGGAAACAGTTAAACTCCAAAATTGCTGTAAGAGATGTGCTGTTTGTGAGTTATTGAACGCACTTGCTACTCCGCAGGGCTAGTTCTTGGTGGGAATCTAAGTAGAGCAAACACCTTCGGGTTGCACTGTTTTGTAAAGGATGAAAGTAGCATACAGATTTGGATGATTTCTTCTAAGGTGGTATATGTAACAAAGCCTCTTCTTCCAGAGTTCCTAATTATTTCTACACCTCAGATTAGTGGAGATGCTAGCCTGCTGGGAACGCCATCTAAACAAGTCGCTAAGAGGGACATGCTTTGCTATGCACCCAGTAGTGACTTGAGTTGATGCTCACGGGCATCCTCAAGGCTACTAAGAGGCAGAACCCCTGACTCAAGTTCATTTCTCATTTGCGCTTAAAGACTGACCTTGCAAGCAAAGCATGGGTTGTCCAATTCAAAACGGCCAACTGTCTAACTCTGCAGAGGAGGAAAGAGACTCAGAAAGGGGCGGCGACTTCCCTAAGGTCACAGGGTTCCGTAACAGCAAAACTAGAAACAAGGTCAGGACGCCAGCCAAAAGTCTCGCCCCCCGGCCTCTCCTCCCTCACTGCTCACCTTCCTCTGTGTCTCTGCAGCCCCTTTTCTTTCTGTATGTGCCTTGTTTGTGCACCTAATGCACCCTGAAGTCCCCGAGGTGCCAGGTCCACTGCCCTCACTGATGCCTGGAGGTCATCACCACCCAGCAGCTGTCAGGGGGCAGTGCTTCTGGGACATGTGTGTCACTCTGGGTTTCCTGACCTGTACCTGGGCCCCAGGGCCCCAGGTCAAAAAGCAGCCTGTCACTCCAGATGAGTGATGGTCAGTTCCCTTAACTGTTGACAAGATGGGCGTCTGTTTGAATGACTGGCTCAGGAAGAGGCACAGGTGGAGAGGGTGTGGAGAGGGGAGAGGGGAATTCCTGTTTCCCCACATTCCCTGCAGCAGATACTACTCCCAGGAATCCAGATAAGAACCCTGAGCCCCTCCACCCAAGGTCACTAAGGGCCAAGAAGGATTAGTAGAAATCCTGACCCATCCTCACCAAATCAGATAGATAACCAACTCGTTCTTTCCTTTCCTTGCCTTGCCTTTCCTTTTCCTTCCTTCCCTCCTCTTTATGTAGGTACCAGGTTTTGAGGGGTAGAAAGAAAAACATGATACCTGATCTTAAAGAGCTCAAAGACAGAGACATAAAATGACAGCAACCTGTAAGACACAGTTCTATATATGTCAATGACAGACCTTTAAGACAGGTGGCTCACACACACCAACATGTAGGTGACAAGAAATTCACCCAAGGTCATGTAGCCAGTAAGTAGCAGGACAAGAATTTGAACCCAGCTTTGAATGTAGAACCCAGGCTCTGAAGCACTGAGACAGAGAAGGTACCAGAACTCACCTGGCTTCTTTCCTATTGGCCTTTGCCTGCTCAGCCCTATTCCCTGTAGACAAAACTTCACAAGGAACTTACCTTCAGAACTGATTGCTAGCAGGTGGAACACCCGGAACATTGGGCAGGTTTAGTGGATTGGCCATTGGCTGACAGTGCCTCACCCTGGGGTCTCTGCACGGCCAGGGAAAGTCACTCTGCGAATCAGCCCTTGTGGGGAAGATGGAGCTGCCCCCAGGCACTCCACCCATGGCTCTCAGCCCACAGTCAGGACTTGCTTAGGCCATAGGGGCCGACCGAGTCAGGAAAGATTGTAGCAATGATCCTGAAAACCCGTAATCCTGTTTCCCAGCCTCAGAGTGTCACCATCATGGACATGGAGCAGGTGAAGAACATGTTCACATGTCACGGCCCTCAGCTTGTCTTCCTGGGACTTCCCACCTGCACCCAGACCTCCCAGCCCAGGAGAACCCTCTCCTTGCACTCAGGGGCTGCAGCTGGGCTGCTCAGGCAGCCGCCACAGGCAGAGCCTCCACCCAAGTAGCAGAGCCCCTCCTGCCCTCATAATTCCCTGCTCTTACCACCTGACAGGCAAGGACACTGAGGCATAGAACGGTACTCTCACTCGTCCAGGGCCAAGAGCTGAGACCAACTCCTCGGGCTTCTGACACTGAGTTCGTTCTTTCCATTAGCCATCACAGCCACACAGGTGCAAGTCCTTGTAACACGTGCTATCGCTCCTTAGTCTTCTAGAAGGGACCCTGTTAAAACACTGTTGATCATACTCCCATCCTGAGGTTATCTGCTAATAATGTCGCCTCTTCCTGCCAAGTTCCTCTCCTCTCTGGCCCCTGCCCCTCCCCCACTCCCCATCCACACTGCTACCTGCTTTGGGCTACTTTTCCCTAGAGGTGTCCCATGCCCTCTACGCCGGTCAGGGTCCCCGAGAGGAGGCAGCCTTGGGGGTTCTCATCTGTCCTACCTCTGTCAAAGTAAGAGGAATTGGAAAATAACGAGACAAGGGAACGTGTGGGAACAGCAGTGTCCCCTCTCTCCGGTCCCTGGAAGAGAGGGGGAGATTTCCGGCTTGGACAGCAGTGAGTCGGAGGCGGCTTCTTTTACATACACTTTGCAGGGGTGACTTAAGTAAGTCTTGACGACTCTCTTTCCCCGGAGACTAGACTAAAAGTATTGTTTAGAAATCTAATATATGGTTTATTTACTCAATTTGTGCTGAGCTCTACAGTTCCTTCAGGCCAGCCTCCCTCGCCCATTACTCTATTAATGCTCCATTACTGAAATTAGTACTGTAATTGGAGGGGGAAGGGGTGAGGGAGGGGGCACTCCTTAAAGGCACAGGTCCCATTTAATCACATCACGGGCAGAGGCCCAGAACTGGTGTGGGGGCAAAAGGAATGTTTGGGCCAGAGGGACACCTTAACAGTGAGGTGACAGGAAGTGGACATGGGCCTGTGGCACCAGTCACTCAGCATGTGGCCTGAGTTGGGGCAGAGGAGTCAAGGCCATGGCCCCTCCTGCAGCACTGTGGGCTTTGAAGCTTTCACCCCCATTTAACCCCTCACACCAGGGATCCCAAACACACCAGCTCAGGGCCCTAGTCTACCTCTGACCCCTCAGTCTTTGCAGGTGCTGTCAGGGCTGTTTTTATTAAGCCCCCTTTGCTTCCCTCCTCTCCACTGCAGTATGCTGTGTATGTATTCTGGCTCCCTTCTCCTCACCTAAGCTGAGCCCCCTCCGCTCAGACCCCAGTCCCACACCTCCAGACCTTCAGCCTGGGCCATGCCCACCTCCTTCAAGTCCATGCCAGAAATGCCCACTCCTGCACCAGCACCTGGTTTCTCCCCCGACACACACTGTCTTGCCTTCCCGGGTAAAATAGGGTCAGCTACCCTTGAAGTATCTGGCCCATCCCTTCCACTCACAAATCAGTTTAACTCGAGGGGCACCACACCCACCTCCCACTCATTCCTCACCAACTCGGGATCTGGGTGGTACCCTCTCCCGTCCGCTGAGACGGCTTTCCTCAAGGTCGCCACCCTGCAGGCCGTTCCTCAATTCTTGCCCTCCACGGGATGTCTGGATGGCATTGGAAATGGCCAAACACCCACTTTCTGGAGGGAATTTTCCCTTTGGCACCTGTGAATAATGTTTTCTCCAATTCTTCTCCTCCTCTTTCTGACAGAATGTTCTCTTTCCACAGCTGTGACTCTTAACATTTTTTAAAGTCGCAGGTCCCTTGGAGACTCTAATAAACAAACTCACCTACACACCCACTCATGGGCCCTATGGAAGTCTGGAATGCCGAGTTCTCCACCTCTGCTGTTTACTTTCTTTCTTGGTGACCTTGGCAATTCCTATTTTTAAAATTGTGTATTCAGAACATTCCAAGAACTAAACGTCCAGCCCGGATCTCTCCCCTAATCCTGCACTTTCAGCTGCCTGAGGAATACCCCAAGGCACCTCAAACACACCTTTCCCTCAGACCTGCCTGCCTTCATCTCTGCTGGCTCTGCTAGTGTCTTGCCGACATCTTTACAGTGATGTGGACTGGAAACTTGGGGTCATCACTGACCCTCTGGTTCCCCAAACCTGCCCCCAAACCCAGCAGATCCTGGTGATTCTTCCTCTACTGTGTCCCCCACAACTGTTCCTTCCTCTTCTTCCCCCCGACCCAGCACTGCCTGTCTTTGAATCATCCTCTTAACTGGTCCCCTTGCCTCCAGACTCAGGCTCTCCACTCTGTCTGCTGCTGTCACGAGACAGAGATGTAGAAAGAGCAGAGTCCAAGGGTCTTAGACGTGGCAGGGGTCCTTTGGGGACCTGTTAGTCCAGCCCACTGCCCTGTCTCTACAAGGCCCCAGGATAGTGGCTGCCCAGCATCTGCTTAAATACCTCTGATGAAGGGAAGCTGACTTCCTCATTCAATAGGTCGTAGAACTTTGGGTCAGTTCTAGTTGCAGAAGACTTCATCCTTACAGCAAATAAAACCGGCCTCACTCACGGCTCTCTTCCACTCTCCAGGGCTCCTCTTTGCCTACAGAAATTCCCAACCCCTCATCTTAGCACAGAGGGCCTTTGCACCACATCCAACTTTCCCTCGCAAGAAAAATTAGCTAGCCAGTGGCCTGCACTTTGTTTCCCAGCCTTCCCCGCCACCCACTGTGGCTCATGACTAAGTTCTTGCTCACTGACAGTGAGCAAAAATGAAGTGTGCTGGGGCCACTTCCAGGGGTTGTCTTCAAACACCCAGCACACACTTCCCCAGTCTTCCTGAAGCTGGAATATGGAGGGTCCCGGGATCCTCCCGGGTTAGACCAGCACCCTGGGGGATGCTAGACCCATAGAGGCAAGAGACCCAGGTTCCTGAGCTAAGGACCCTGACCATCAGGACTGTCACATGACAGTGATGTAAGCTTTTACCTTCTTTAAGCCACTGTCTTTCATTAGGACACCGTAGCCTTGAGTTCCTCCTGCCTCCCCCATTAAAGTCTAAATCCCAACCACCCTGAACTTCTCGCCTTGTCTGAATGCAACACACCCCTCTGCATCTTGGTTTCACTGTTCAAGCCCACACCTCTGCCAGGAACGCTTCCCTCCATTTTCTCCACCTGGTGAACTCCACTCATCCTTCAAGACCCAGTTCAAATGTCACCTCCTCTGGGCAGCCCTCCTTTTAAGATCTAGGAATGCTTTTGGCTACTAGGAACACACACACACACACACAAATCAACTAACTGACTTAAATTAAGGAAGTTTATTTCCTTCACAGGAAATCAGGTGACAGATGGCCCCAGGTTTGCCTTGGTGGCCCCATGATGCCACCAAGGACCCAAGCACCAATGTCTCTGCTTTGCCACCCACAGCCATTGTCTGTAGCTCTCCTCTGAGTGCCATGTGGCTCCTCCAGTTTGAAGCCTCACGTCATTACACAACAGCATTCCAAGAAAAAAGTATAGATGCAGAAACAAGTGTTTGAACCTTGTAATACCTTTCATCAGAGAGAAATTATCCTTTCTAGAGGTCCTAAGGACTTCCCCTGACCTGGGTTACATATTCGTTCCTAGGGCTGGCCCTAGGAAAAGAGCATCAGATGTCCAGTGACTGACTCAGACCCATCCTAGCTAGTCCACCATCGCAGAGCCATTAGTAAGAACGAAGGGAGGATGGACCTTCATTAGGCATGTGGGCAACTATGGATGCCAGGACATGGCTTTCAGTTTATCAGTTTATTTGTCTAGGCGGGGAGTTCCTTAAAGGAACTCACGAAACTGTCTCACACAATAAAGGTGTTTAAAAGGTGTTTTCAAAGGATGCGTGAGGAGGCCCACATCCCCTGATTCTTTTCCTCATTTCCCAGGTGCTCGGCATTCTTGGCGGAGCAAAGAGTTGACTTGATGGCCTCTGTGCAGAAAAGGAGGAAGCCAGGAGATGCATTGTCAGCTCAGCTTCACTGAACAACTAAAACAGAGTGAACAGCAACCATTCCCAAGAAGCCTGGGTCGTTTTAAGGGTGTGCGGGTGAGATACTATTAGTGTCTCACATTTCTCTCCCCTTTATTGCTGCCATCAAAGCTAGAGGCAGAAGTGCTAAAATATAGCTGAGAAGGCTGGTCTCAGGGCATTTCTGGCCAAGTCAAAGTTGGAGAGATAGGAAATCCCATAAGATTGTTCTTAGAAAGCTTAAGGCTGCATCTGGGGCCAACTCAAGGTTCATGGCAAAGTGGCTGTCCTTCAGGGTGTTCTCTGCATCAGGGGAGAGCTGCAGGGTCACACCTTCTCTGGGCAGAGTGACATCCTCCACTGCCAGTGAGAAGCCCCCACTAATGACTTTCCGAACACAGTACTTCTGAGCGGTCTGTGTTGTTCCCCGGTGGCAGCACAGCATGCAGCAAGGCGCAGGGCCGTTGTGAAGACTAAAGGCAATCACGTGTGCTGGGAGCGCTACACATGATGAGATTTGCAACGTGAGCCCCCAGCCCAGTGCTGGCCCTGCAGTAGATGCCAATAAATGTTAATTGTTGGTTGCTATACAATCAAACAGGCTTTAATATTCCGATTCTGGGAATCAAGATAGTGACTAGGCAGTCCACTATAAATCAAGTCTATGTGGTTGACCTTGATTTACATAGTGATCAAAGCTCAAGATGAAAGTCGTAGAACTTTCTCGTATCTCTCTATGATGGGCATTACCGTCCAACTAATACAACTGCAAAATACTGGAGGAAGAACTTGAATTTGGTGATTTTTCTCTACAATCAAGAAGTCAATGAGCCAAGAAAGTGTTAACATAGAAAGTAGACCATTCTATCCCGACCCTTGATTAGTGGTTGGCTTAAACAATGGACTAGCAACTGCCTGATTAGAATCATGCAGCAATGAGGACTTAAACCATTGTTCAATCCAGCGCTCATTTCAGATGTAAAGAAACTAGGACCTCAAAAAATTAAAAGACTGACCCAAAGACTCTAGTCTCTGAGAGTGAAAGACTGGGACCCCTGACTCCCAGATTCGATGACCTTCCCTGTCCCAGAGTGTCCCATGAGCCCCTCTGTCGCAGACCTAAGACACCCTACCTGTACAGGTGCAATTGACTACTAATTAGATCAGAAGCATGGCCCTTCCAGTGGGAGCCATTGGTGTCCACCACCAGGTGCAGGTAGCCATTTGAAGCCACTCCTTGCATCCTGGTGTTTCCACGTGTTCCAATTGAAGAAACAAATTTGTGTGAATTTGATGGCATGCAGTCCAGCTGAATTTAAGAGCTGATGAGGCATGCAGATGGCCTGAGTTGCCAAAGCTCGTGGTATTCGAGATTCCAGGGGGCTCCAACATGCTCACCTGCGTCCCACCGTGATTTGGCCTGTTCCGAGAGAAACCAAGCCTGGTCGGCCACCAGGGACCAAAAATGCCCAAAATAGACTTCCCTGGCTGGGCCTGACTACCTGTCTTGTTCTCAAGCTGGGCCTCTCCAAACTGGAGTTTTGGAGTCCTCTGTTCTATATTTCTTCTTTTTTTTTCCTTCTTCAAAAAGATACTGAAAGAGAGCTAACATGCCCCAAGTACAAGGAAAGCTGGAAATACAGAGATGGTTAAGCCCCGCCCCCCCAGCTTCCCCAGTGAAACACATCCCAAGGTTTGGAGACAGGCCTAGGAACAGCATTTGCTGGTTCCAAGGGATGGATGCTATGGTTGCCACGCGTGCGTGGAAGGGTGCCCCTCCCTCTGTCGGAGAGGCATTTACCCTGGAGTTTATCAGGGGAGCCAGGGCAGGCGGGCACTCCGGCAGCATTCGGGCGCAGGAACGGCACGTGCGAAGGCACAGGAGCATGCGCAAACCATATCTGTTGGATCAGGCCTATTCAGTTCTTCCGCTCTGCAATCCTTGTCTCGTCAACCCCGGGATTCACTGGGAGATGAGGGCTGACAGCGGGCTCCACGGTGAGACCCAGAGGCCCACGTTCATGTGGCCAAGGCTTCAGCCCATGACGACACCCATCCCTGCTCTCCGTGCCACCGCCATCAACCCACGAGGTCAAAGGGTGGTAACAGAGCCTGCCCTGACTGGATGATGAAATGGGTAATGATCGGTTCTGCTTCTTTGTTCGGTCCCTTCTGCTTCCTTCCCCAGCCCCTTTTCCTCCTGGAACCTCTTTTCTCTCCTACTGCCCCTCTTCTGGTATCAGCTGTTGGTGATTCAGTCTGATTTCAGCCCTCGTGTTCCCCCATGTGCAGCTTTGTTCTGTGGGAGGCAAGTCTGCTTCGCCTCCCACAGGGGTTTCAGGAAACGGGGGGCAAGTGTGAGGGACGTTCCTGGAACCCCACCCCAAGCGCCTAGCCTGCCCCCGAGGGGGAGCTGTAGGCCGGCAGGGCCTGGAGGGAGGGCACCATGGACGGAACCCTGCAGTGCGGAGGTGACGGGAGGCGGCGGGAGACTGCAGCAGAGCACCTGGGAAATGCAGGGAAGCCAGTGGGTGAGGACTGGGGTGGGGGGCGGGGGACAGTTTTCACATTTATTCAGGAGATTGACCTAAAATCAAAGTACTATTTGCAAAACACCAGAAATACTGGGGGGAAATTAAATCCCATCATAGGAACTGGGGTGGAAAGTATTTGGGGGGAGAAAATATGTGTACATGTGACAAAAAAACTCTGGCTGGATTTGGAACCTAAGCATATTGGATTTAATCAAACATTTTTAAGTCTATAATGAAATGATCATATTGATTTTTTATCTAATCCATGGATTGATTAGTAAATTAACCCATCAATTATGAAATCTAATATTAAACCATTTTCACATTTCCAAAATGAACCCTGTATTTGTTATGATAGATAATTGTTTAACTAAGTTATCAAATCCATTTGCTAGTGTTTCGTCTGGGATGTTTGCTCCTCTTGTCTTGGAGTGGGAAGTGGAAGCCCCAGTGTCAAGTTGAGCTACATTGAAGTCTGGGGCATGGAATCAGGTTTACTACACATTCTTGTCTCCAGATCCACCACCCACCACCACTTTTATTTTTGAATCATTTCCCTCTAAGTTTAGGAAGAGTTTCTCAGTTTCTTCTCCACATTTCTGGGGTCATTTTTTACACGACCTATCCCTTCACTTTTCGTCCTCAGTTGGATCTCATTCTTGCTACTGCCTTCGGAGCTCCCTGCATCCTTCCCCCACTGCAGCCGGCTGCGTTCACACACTGCCTTCCGCTCGGCCCGTTCGGACTTCACGGCTCCCGGTTCCTATTTCACAGCAGCAGCAGCAAGAGGCTTTACCCACAAGCCTCTTCCTATCAGAAGAGCGCTTGAGAGCCACGTGTTTTTAGGTAGCCTCCCATAACTTGTACACCTTCCCATAATTTGTAGCACCTTTCTGTCAGCCCCTCACTCATCTTTTTATTCCTCCTTGAGAGACGAGGAGGTTGCCATGTAAGCGTGGAGTTGCCAGCACCCCACCCCCCACCCTGCACATTCTGGTGCCGCAGCTGCCCTTCCAAGGCACAGAGCTGAGAACCAACCACTTGGGGCAATTTGGGGGTCTTGGTCTTGGGCGATGCTGCTAGGCTGAGCTTAGATTCACCTCGCCCTGATTACCAGGTTCTCTGAGCAAATTGCAGGTTGAATTCCTCTCATATACAATTTGGAGTGTGAGAGATTACAGCCCTTATCCAGAACGGGCTCTGGGCTCCAACCTCCTGTGAACACTCCTCTGCTCTCAGGCACCTGCAGGAGCCAGGGTGCACCATGCCGCCCCCAGGTGCCCTCCACTGCATGGGAAATGAGGCCCCTGAAGGCAGTGGGCAGGGGGTGGTGGGGTACCCTGGGCAGAGACGGCTCTCCAGAGGCTCAGCTGGCTTTGAAGATAGCGGACCAGAGAGGCCTGTGTGTCTAATCCCTGTCCCTGTGACTGGAAGATAGGAACAGCAGCAGGAAGGTGTTTAGCTCATTTTCTCTTCTCTCTGTGGACGTCGGCTGTTTTGGCTGGAGAATGTGGGCTCTGAAATGATGTCTTAGTTCTTTCCTAGTGCAGGGCTCGATAACAATTACCCCAGGAATTTAATACAAAGCATCTCTCGTATTGTGGTAAAAGAATGTCATCTGCCTGTTTGTTGCGTTTTCATGAGTTTTATACTGCCATTTGGGGGTAGGGGAACTATACCAGGCACCACACACCAAGTTAAATAAAAAATCCTAACTTCTGCATGCTAAATTTCACTGAATTTTGTTCTTGACTTTTTTCTTCCCAGCTGGATAGTCATGGTGAATTCTCAATATTGTTCTGGGCTTTAACATAGTGACCATTCTCAGGGTGTTAAAGTGTGTAAGGTAGTGTCCCTGTATGAAATGGCCCCAGTATATTGCACTTTTTAAAATCCTTTTGCTTTTTTACTCTCTCATCCCTAACCCTCAGATGGGGGTCTGTTTTTTTCTGGGCCCCCATAGGACCACCCTGTTCTTGAATCCAAGCCTCTGAAGTGTTGCATTTGAAAGAGATTGTGCTTATTTCTGAAAAGAGACAGGAAATCCCACATTGGAAGAAAATTTTTTAAAAGCCTAGTCCAGCCACCCTCTAACCCTGGCTTCACCTCCCTCCCACCCGGCATACTCACCAGGGGGCCATGTGGCCTCTAATTGCATGCCTCCTGTGGTCAGGAACTCACTCTGACAATTATAAAGTCCTTTCTTTTTTGAGCTGAATTGTGTTTCTCCTGTGCTTCCCTCTGTGGGTCCTGGTTCTGCCACTAACAGACCAGAGCAGGAGTTGGTCATCTCACTCACAAGTGCCTGTCACACAACCAAAGGAAGACCTTGGGCCCCTCCCCCACCCCCAGCTGTCTCTCCTCTAAGATAAACCCATTGGTTTCTTCGGCCACTCCTGCAGGTCCTTGTGCCTACATAGGTGCATCCTTTGCCTCATGGGAGTTCTTAGTCCATGTCACAGGCAGCAGGAACACCAAGCACCCATGGGTGAACGTGCCAGGGAGACAGTACCTGTCAACTGGCGCTGGATGTCATCAAAGGGCAGGTCAAGACTTTCCAAGGAAGATGGCGGGCCCTGAGCCAGAGCCACTGCTGTCGATGAGATGGGGCACTCTCATTTAAACTCAAGGAGCGGCTGACAAAGAAGTGGGTCCCTAAGGTGCAGGCGGGGTGAAGGGAAACCACAGGGAAGGAGCAGTCCAGGGTGCTGGGCCCAGGGGACAGGTCACTATCCCCAGCCAGGGCCGGGGGTGGGGGGCGTGGGTTAAAGTGGAATGCAGTGCAGAGTCTCTTACTGGTAAAACTTCACTATTCCATTTGCTAAACAAATTCGAACATCGATACACATTCTATAGCTCAGATTTCCAAACCCTTACTTTCAGACGTCAGTTGGCGTCTACGGGACTCGTCAGAACTCACTGGCCTGCACAAAGCACCCCCCAAGGAAGGACCTGAGTAATCGGGAAGGCAGAAGAGGGAGCACGAACACAAGTGGATTCTGCGACTTCATTTAAAAGGCCCTGGGAGCAAATGGCAAGCCCTTGCTCACACAGAGTGCCACTGCCCTCCCTCCAGGCCTGGACGTGGCAGTTCCATGCCCCTGTCTGGCTCAGGTCTGAAGCACACCCTGGCTGGGAGGCATCTGGCACCAGCCCAGGCACAACTGCGTGCCTGCCCCTCTGGGCCCCACTTCTAGCAGGTCACCTGGGCTGTGTTGTCACCTTGAAACATTCGAGAGAGCTGTGAGCTCCAGGAGGGGAGACGTGCAGGGCTGGGGCTGGGGGCGGGGAAGGCCAGGCCCAGAGGGTGGCTGGAGAGCTTTTGACAGCCCAGAGCAGAGCCCAGGGTCCTATTCCTGACGACTGGAGCCCCCAGGCAGGCGCCGAGTGGATAAGAGCGCAGACAGTGAGGCCGGCGTGATGCTTGCCAGCACCTGCAGATAGCAGGCCAAGCCTTGGCACATGTTTAAAAAAAAATTAAAAAGCTACGGGACGTGAGTATTTTCTAACAGTGTCTGGCGGGAGTGCCCAGGAGGAATTTAATCAGCAAGAGTTGTTTAAAACTCGGCTTCGCCCAGAGGCCCTGGCCAGGCTGGTAATGAACTCGTATCGTGTGCCACTCCTGTCTGCTGAGGACATTCAATTTGTTAATTCTGCAGCTGGTGAGAGAGGTCAGATAGGAAAGTGACGATTGTTTTCTAACGTTCCAACCCCTGCTCACATCTTTCTAATTAATCCTTTTAGGAGCCGCGGGGAGATTAAGGAGGAGGAAAGGTGAGGGAAGGCAGTGTGAGAGAAATTGATGGAAAGGCAGCCCTGCCTTTCTCTTCTCAGACAGGACAGGCTGTTGGGGGTGGGGCACAGAGATGGGGGCGCAGAGGCTGAGCTCGGCCTACTGCCCACTGCTCTTCTCACTTGGAGGGAAAGCAGTTGCTGTGGAAAGTTAGAACCCACGGGGCTCTCGGACGTCCCCCCCCCTGGGGTGACTTCTCCAAACCAGGGTCACAGACAGAGGGACCCTGGGTCTCCACCTCTCGGTCTTGGGCTGACTGCCGCCACCAGGAGCCATGGACATATGGGGCAGTGGGGACGGCCCTGCCGAGGGGGAGTGTGACCTCCAATTAAAGTCCCAAGGTCATTGGAATTTCGTAAGCATGTCCCCTGTGTTCACTGCAGCATTATTCATAGTACCCAAGACGGGAAAAGTAGCGTCCTTCGAGGGACGATGGGTAAGGAAGACTCGGCAGACACACCCGATGGAATACGCTCAGCCGAAGGAAAAAACGAAATACTGCCATTCGCGGCAACACAGATGGGTCTTGAGAGCAGCGTCGTGCTAAGTGAAATACCCTGAGTCAGGTGGAAAAAGTCAAGAAGTGTGTGATTTCACGTGTGGGTGTAAAACAGAAAGCAACAACTGAATGAACAAGGCAAACAAATCAGACTCACAGACACACACAACAGTGGGACGATCACCACGGGAAGGGGAGTGCGGGGAGGATGAGGCGGGAAAAGGGGGTCAAATAGACGGTGGCAGGAGGAGGCCTGACTTGGGGTGGTGAGCACACAGTGCAACGCACAGATGATGTGTTGTGGAAGTGTGCACATCAAACCTCTATAATTTTATTCACCCATGCCACCTGAATAAAATTAACCTTTACAAAAGGAATGTCCCCCGGGTGCCGGGGGGCCTGCCTGGGTGTCTCCGCGTGTCACATTGTTTTTGCTGCTCTGTATGACACGCCACTGGGGGCCTGCATCCTCAGTGTGCCCGTGCAGGACCCCTTCTCCTCCCGCCCCAGCCTGCTCTCTGCCACCGAGGTGGACCCCGTCTGTGGGCCCCCTGGCTTCCAGGCCTGCTGGAGGGGGAGCAGCGGGAGATGCTGAGGCTAGGGGAGCCCATTGCACCTCCTCTTCCCCGGTGTCCACGCCTCTCTCCCCTCCACCCACAGCTGTGTGGCCCCCAGCCTAGGTCCCTGCCACAGCCACAGCTTCGTGACGATGGCTTTGGAAATAAACGCCCCTCCCATTGTCAGGGGCCCTTCCTCCCATGGGACACCAGCACCTGTGCTTGATGGAGAAGGCACACTGGAGTTGGCATCTGCCCTCGTTCTCACGTGAGAACATGAGACAGTTCCTTAACCTTCCCGAGCCTGTGTTAACACACCTGTGAAATGGGGACAATGGCACCAACCCACCACGCAGTGAACACCTGAACCAAACACCTAGTGCTTGCTTCAACAGTGCCTACTTCTTCACTTACCGAAGTCTCAGGGTTGTGAGAACCACAAAAACCAGTCAGGGCATGACATAAAAGAATACAAGGAACGCATAAATAGTTGTCACGCCCAAGATGGTCACATGCTTTTCCTGCCTGTGTGACTGCAGCCAGGTGGTACCATTTGACACCAGAGTCCTCTGTTCTGGTCGCAGGGGAGCCGGCTCAGAACTGTCCATCCGTGGCCAGCACTGGGAGCATCCTCTCAACACGTCAGTGGCTCCTGGAGTCCTTCAGGGCCTCACGCACGCTCTGGCATTGGCCGGCTACCTTCCAAGTGCCAGGAGCTGCGCTAGGTCCTGGGGAGTCAGAAACAGAGCAGACCCCGCACCACGCCTCCCTGAATATGGTCATCAACTGGGGAGACGGGTCCTAAGTCCCTGCCCTTGAGTAAGTGCCACCGAGCACAACCACAGAAATGATTAGTTCTGCTGTGGGTGCGCGTGTGTGTGTGTGTGTGTGTGTGTTCAGGGAGGAGTCTGGGAAGACCCCTCTAGGGCCTAGAAAGATGAGCCTCCTAGAGGATGGACAAGAGCACTGCAGGCAGAGGGAACAGCATGGGCGAGGGCTTGGAGGCAGGGGAGTGCACAGGAACCTGTCCACAGCCCAAGGCAGCTGGAACACCAGCTCCAAAGGGCTGAGGACCGGGGCTTGCACTGGAAGTGACGACTGCTCAGAATCAGGGAGGACCCGAACCACCCTGGGACATTTGGCTCTGGTTTAGGAGGCAAAGGAGCAGTAGAAAAAAGTCTTCATTCTGAGCGTTTTGCAAAAAAGGCTCTGGTATGAACTTCACATGTATGTTCCTTTTTGTCTGTTTGTTTGTTTGTTTATGGTAATTAACTGTATTCTGATAGTGTGCTGCTGGTCTGGCAGGAGGCTGGTTCATAGTCACCGCTGAGACGTCCCCTTTCCCAGCGACCACGCTGGACAGTGCCCTATCCCAGAGTTTTGCCCTCAAACCAACAACCTCCAGAAGGCCCCACAAGGCCACCCCCGAGGTCTCTCCACCTCTCCAGGGACATCATCTGCGCAACTCACTGACCTGAGCCCTTCCCAAGCTGGGCGTCGACACTCTCTTGTCCTCTTCTGACCCTTAGAATCCTTCTCGCCCAGCATCCTCCTGCTGCACACCCAGCTTAAGTGTTCACAAAATACAGGAGGAGCCACAGGATACTTCCGGCAGTTTAGGTTTGTTACTGTCCTGCAAAAACTCCCCAAGGCAAGCATACGGGCTTGACCACTAACTTGAAAGGCGGGGAAACCCAGAGGGAGCAAACACAAGTGAGGATGCCCAAGAAGTGGCCCGCCACGCACATGCCGAAGACCTTGGGCACTCGTTACTAAGTAGGACACTCCGCCTTCTGAGGCTACGTCTTTTGAAGTAATTATCCACATAATTCCACCCCCCACTGGCTTTTTAGCAAAAGCACCCAGCTAACGGACATGGCGGTCGAAATTTTTCACTTGAAATTTAGAACGAATTAACAAGTCACTGTACTAGACAGTGAACTTCAGGGCAAACAAAACTGTTGACTGCGATGGTCTTGAAGGTGAGGGTGTGGTTTCCATCTCCGAGTTACACAGCCGTGAGCACATGAATTTCGCCCCTTGAGTCCATCTTTTCATCAGTAACGTAGGGTCACTTTCTAATGTGGTGAGGGCATCGGTACCTAACAGGACCTGGCAAAGAGCAGGTGTTAAATAAATGCCGACGAGAGGCGTGGATGGACGGATGGACACATGGACACACAGATGGACATCTTGGCCCTCTGATTTTAATCTGTGTAGTACAAGTGCTAGATGTCTCAAAGCATTATTAAAACACATGTTTTCAATCTTGACACACCATGTGGGAACTCTGCGCCTCACACTTATATCTAAGCATTTTGGGAGCTCTTGGTCAAGTGTGGCTTCTAAACTAGGGTCTGAACGGGGGTCTCTGCCTTGCCTGTGCAAGCGATTGCACATGAAAAGAAGTACAGGGAGGGAGAGGAGGTGGGGTCAATTGGGCCTTTATCAGGTGTAAGCACAGTGTCTTCTTCCATTCATTAGCACCCACTTACGCCTGCCAAGAGGATGCCAGTCAGCTGCCCTTTGCCTGGGGCACGAAGAGCAGAGGTGACTCAGGAGACAGAAGACGGGGTGCAGCCATGGAGAGGGCCAAGGAAGAAAGTCCAGGCCTGCTGGCCTGGGCACACAGGGCAGTTGAAAAGCCAGCACAGGTTTGGGCAAGACACATGTCCCAAAAACTTTCCTAGGCGTTTTAAGCATCCTCCTTATGATGATTCCAAGACTTGGTATGTCCAACTAATAAGAAGAGGAACACCCCAGCACAGAGCCAGTCTGCAGACCCTGGGAGAGGTGACTATTCTTCAAATGTCCAATTTTCAACACAAAATTAAGTATATTTACAAAGAAACAGAAAAACATGGACCATTGAAAGAAACAACATGTGTCTCCAGCATTTGTCCCCTAGGAAATGCAGATATCCGACTAAACAAAGATGTTTCAAAAACTGTCTGTTAGGATGCTTAAAGAGTTAAGGGAAAACACAAAGAACCAAGGAAATCAGAACTATGACACATGAGTAAAATGAGAATGTCAACCAGAAAATCAACGCCAGAAGGAAAACTGGAAAATTCACAAATATAAGGAAATTAAAAATATACTCCTAAACAACCAATGGATAAAAGAAGAAATCACGGGCAAAATTAGAAAATACGAATGAAAAGGAAAACACAACAAACTGAAATGTATGGAGTCCAGCAAAGTAGTGCTAAGAGGGAAATTTATACCTGCAAACATTTACATCAAGAAGTAAGAAAGAGACCTGACCGGTGTAGCTCAGTTGGTTGGACGTCACCCCACAAAGCAAAAGGTCGCGGGTTCGATTCCCGGTCAGGGCACATGCCTGGGGTGTGGGTTCAGTCACAGTTCAGGGCACATATGAGAGGCAACCAACGGATGTTCCTCTCTCGCATCAATGTTTCTCTCACTTTCTTTCTCCCTCCCTTTCCTTCTCTCTGAAAATAAATAAATAAAGTCTTTTTTAAATGAACAGCCTCACCTTACAACATAAGGGACCAGCAAATAAATAAATAAACAAACAAACAAACAAACACCCCAAAAGCTAGTAGAAGGAAAAGAACAGTAAAGGTTAGAGTAGCAATAAGTAAAATAGAGAACAGAAAAATAATAGAGAAAGTGGACGAAGCCAAAAGCTGGCTCTTTGAAAAGGGTGATGAAGTTGACGAACCGTCAGGTGCACGGACTGAGAGCAAACAGAGAAGACTCCGCTCACTGAAACCAGAAGGGAAAGAGGGGACATTCCTGCTGACTTGAGAGAAATGAAAGGATGATCAGTAAAATATGGACAATTATATGCCGACAAATTAGAGATCCCAGATGAAATGGACACATTCCCAGAAGCAGAAAACCTACCAAGAATGAACCATGAGGTAGACACATTCGTGACCCCGCCACTCTG
This sequence comes from Tonatia bakeri, assembly GCA_004024845.1. NCBI lineage: Eukaryota > Metazoa > Chordata > Mammalia > Chiroptera > Phyllostomidae > Tonatia > Tonatia bakeri. Next base: position 19,757 of record PVIA01002699.1, on the reverse strand, counting down.
ATGTCTACGTGGCCGGATAGGTGTGCGAGTGCGCGGGGGCGCCCAGGCAGGGTCTCCCACAGGCGTCTGCGTTCTGTCCTGCCTCAGTCAGCGAAGCATTCAGAGCATCTCCCGGTTACTGTTTGCTCTCTAGAACTGCACTCCCCAAAATGGGAGCCACTTGCCCTACTGTAGCTATTTACATCTTAATTCAAATAAGTAATGTTAAATAAAATTAAGAATCAGTTCCTCGGTCTCTATATTACCTTCCCATTGTTACTGGTGCAAATGCCCACAAACTTAGCACTTAAATCACGCAAGTGTATAACCTCACGGTCCTGGGGACCAAACGGGCCTCCCTGGGCTGCACCCAAGGCCTTAGTAGGGCCACGTTCCCTCAGGAGTCTCCGGGGTGGGGGTCCAGTTCCCTGACTTTTCCAGCCTACGAAAGTCTGCTGCACCCCTGGGCTCCTGGTCTGCCCCCCTCCAGCAGGGGTCTGCCTCCGAATCTCTCTCTCTAGCGCTGAGTCCTCTTTCCCTTTCTTTCTTCTTCTAAGATTTTATTTATGTATTTTTAGAGAGAAGGGTAGGGAAGGTGAAAGAGAGAGAGAGAGAAACATTGATTGGTTCCCTCTGGCACATGCCCCAGTCGGAGATCAGGCCCGCCACCCAGGCATGTGCCCTGATCGGGAATCAAACCAGTGACCTTCTGCTTTGCAGGATGACGCCCAACCCGCTGAGCCACACCAGTCAGGGCTCTCTGCCTCCTTTTTATAAGGACCCTTGTGACAACATTGGGCCCACTCAGGTACTCCAGGATGATCTCCCCATTGGAAGGTTCTTCACTTAATCACTTGTATAAATCCGTTTGCCATGCAGTGAAACACAGCCATGGGTCGCAGGGATTTGGGTGTGGACATCTCTGGGGCGGGGTGGGGGCCATGCTCAGGGCAGAGGCTGCCTGCCATGCTCACAAGTTTTCAGTAGCAGCACACACTGGGAAGCCAGATTTCGGAACATTCCCACTGTCGCACGACACTCCGCTGGACAGCACAGACCTGGAGGTGAGAATCTCGGGCAGGTTATGTGGCTTCTTGGTGCCTGGCATGCCCCCCACCCTGCCGCCCCCTGTGGAACATGCGTTAGAACAAGACATAGCCCAGGGTCGCTGCTAGACGAGAGGAAGTCACACCTGCACTGAGCCTTAGTGAGACGTACAACGTACTAGGCACCACTCCGAGCACTTCACTCATTTCACTTTATTTAATCACCACAACGACCCTATAAAGCAGATGAATGATGACTATCTCCATGTTCTAGACAAGGGAACTGAGACATGAGAGGTCATGCACCTTGCACAAGATGGTGCAGCAAGCAGGGGGCCATGCAGAGACGTGGTGGAACAACTGAACAGGCCACCGAGCTTGCTCAAGGTCAAACACTAAGTGTGCGTTGATAGTCAGGTACAGATCCGTGTTCTGTCAGCCTCTGGTCGGGTGGAGAGATTGGCACCAAGGGCAGTGGGAGTTCTCTTATCTCATGGGAGAAAATAAAAACTGTACCATGGAAAGACATAAAAGCCATCTGGGCACCCCAGCTGGGCAGCCGGCCCTTCAAGGCCTTGACAGTGACGTGGTCAGCACCCAGGTCAGGGGGCAGTGCTGCCCACCCAGGGAGGTGGGGGTGGGGGGTAGAGGGCAGGGCGACCCTCGGCTCACGTTTCTGAGCCCAGAGTGGGGAGCGCAGCTCAGCTTTCTCGCCAGGATGGTAAAGAACCATAGGAAGGAACCAAAGTTGAAAGGAGAAAACAATTTCGGAGGCTTTGATACAAAACATGGGCTTTGAAATGAGGAACAAGAAGTGCTCCATAACAGATGAGTCAAGACCCACAGACTGAATACAGGGCAAGAGTGATGGATGGAGCCCCCACTCAGGAGCAGCCTGGCCGGCTGCTGGGGCTCTGTGTGCGGAGGCCTCCCTCAGGGCCCAGCCCCCTGGCACTCATGCCCTGCTCTCACATGACAGATGGCTCCGCCCGTCTGGAAAGACAGTTGGTGCTAAAGCAGCTCCCAGGCAGCCTGCAGAGCCAAACTCCACCAGCCTTGCAGGACAGCAACAGTGAACATTCTTGGACTGAAAGCCCCTGTAGCACCCATGCTGTGCGGAAAGTGTCTGCTGAGCCCCTCCCGCCCCACCCCTTCCTCTCCTACCCCTGCCTGACTCCACTCTCCATGCCTCCCTGACCCATCCTGAGCTCCCACAACCCCTAACTCCCCCAGACAAAGGCTTTCCCTTCTACCTGCAATGCCCTCCCCCACCTTGTTTGTCTGGAAAACTCCTACCCAGACTTCAAAACCTCAGCTCACTGTCACCCCCTATGGAAAGCCCCTCCCAAGACACAAAGGTTCCTCTGTACCCAGCGCCTCTACCCCAGCCCTTTCTGTATCTTTTTATTCTGATACTTATGTAGTATTACATAGCATCTGCCTGTCCCCACAAGCCAGGGGTCCCCTGACTCTGAGGACTGTGTTCTGTTCATCAGGACTCTCAGGGCTGGCTGCTGACCAAGGGCTGGCTCTCTCCGCACTCAGGCTGTGTGCCTCCATCAGCGGGTGGGGAAGGCGGAGGTAAGCTGTCTAGTCAGCTAGAAGAGGTCTGAGGCACATTCAAGCAACCATTCCCAAAAGCAAGATTTGTAAGTCTTGCCTTGACAAATACGGGACTTCAGCAGACAGACAAGTTATCTGAGCCTGGGGGTGAGGGAGGGATACCCGTGAATGCAGCCGCAGTGGTGGAACGGAGCTCCTGCAAGCATTTATGTTTTCCAGAGCTTCCAGGGCAACCAGTGTCTCCGTCTGCCCTCGGGGTACAGAGAGAGGGAGGGAGCGGCCAGATTTGATCCCGGGACATCCAGCTCTCTTGTGAAGTCTGGTCACAAAATACAATGGATCAAAGGGTGGGTGGGGGGACAAATAAGTGGACAGATCTGTGATGTAGTAAGTGTAGGAAGTGTTCATGGTCGAATCTAGCGGTGTGCATGGGGATGTCCACTATACCATTTATTAGTCCTCACACGTGTGATGTTTTTTATAATAAAGGGCTGAAAATAAACTCACGCTGGCTGCTCTGTGAGGTGTGTGTCCTGGAGGCAGCCGGCAGGTGAGTGAGGGGCCTACGGCCGGAGGCCTGCTGCAGGTGAGGGAGCCTGGGCTAGGGCCTGAGGAAGATCCCCTGGAACTGGTGAGCAGCAGCACGATTGCTGGGAAGGGCCGTTAGAGGACGACCGGGCATCGAGGACACAGTGGGATCAATTGTGAGCAGGGATGCAGCTGGCCTCATTTGGAATCCTGCCTCTCCCACACGCTCAGTGGCCGTGAGCAAGTCACCGGGGCTCTCTGGGCCTGCATCCCCTTGAGAAGAGCTCGAGGGAGACGGATGTCACTGCAGCGGTCCTCTCGATACCGCGACTCACGCAAACTGCCAGAGAGAGGAAACGGCACAGAGGCCTGGCAAGTACCAGTTCTCCTAAAAGGGGACGTGGAGGGACACGGGAAATAGTCGGTGCTGTCAGTGACCACACGCCACCAGGTGAGACATGTCCTCGGATTTGCACTGAAACGTGGGCCCAGATTTGGAACCACCACACCAAGTTCTTTATAATTGAAAAATCCTCAGGGCATTAGCACAGGAGACTTCGGCCGAGGAAGAAATGACTGAAACAAGTGAGGTGCCCGTTTTTAACTGCAGGAGAGCGGGTGGACTGCAGCCCACCTGTGAGCAGAAAGGGCTGGCCTGCAACCTGCCGGCACGACTCTCGGTCCACACGGGCCGACGCAGCCTCCGGGAGTCTACCTGACCCTGCGATGGTGACGTTGCTAAAAAGTAGAAGTGAATTTGAATCCAGAGCTTGTTGTTACAGACTCCACACTTTGTGTTCTCCCTAATGACTTCCCTACTAAACCAGGGGTAAAAATGCCAAAAAGCTATAGACAAGACATCCTTTTATTAAGGTACTGGAAAGTCCATGCAAGACGTCCAGTAAATTAAAATTTCTGTGCCAAAACTGCTGAATCGATTGATTACTGCCAGCGAAAACATGCTCTCTAATTCTCTCTCCCCCCTCACTCCCTCACTCTCTTCCTTCCCCGGTAGCCCTCCCCCTCTGCACCCCTGGAATTGCCTCATGCTCCTGGAACCTCTGACTCAGCTGTATAAATACCGAGAAAACTAATGACGAGTCAGAGGTCAAATGCTCAAATGCCCTTTGGACGATTTGCTCTTTCCCACCGGGATGTGGCGTCTCAGCGTCCTGGTGGGAGCAGACTTTGTGAGTCCACGTGGTGCAGGTCGTGGAAACAATGGCCTGAGAGAGGTGCCTGGGGCCTGGTGGGAAGCTGGTTCTCACCCCTCATTAGAGGAAAGGTTTGGGCCGGTGCTGCTGGTGGTCGACTGGCCGGAAACCCTGGAGCCCGGTGCGGGTGCTCACTGAGATGGTTGTTCCCCACGGCCTGTGTGACTTCACACGGGGGAACCACAGCAGGGATGTGTATGCCACACCAGTCCTGGTCTTTACATGTATTAAATCACTTAACCATCGCAACGACCCCATACAGTGGATGCCATATCCCCCCTCTCTTGTAGATGTAGGCACAGAAAAGCAAAGTGACATGCCCAAGGTCACACAGCCAGTAGGGGATGGGACTGGGATGGCACATGGGCAGGCCAGATTTTTTGTCACAACATTGTGATTCTTTTCACACCCCATCCAGTCTCCTCCCAAGTACCGGGGACCCGGGTTAGTCCCACCAGCATCCCTACGTCCAGGCCTCATGGGGCCCTGATGATCCACTGAGGGGTCAGGGTTAGACCAGCTCACCCTCTGGACCAGGCACACCTCTTACACAGGCGCAGAACACCTGCTGGAAAAATATAAAAGTACAGATAAAATAGCAATGATGCCGGCAAACTTGAACCCCCAGAAGCATGGTGCAAACACCTACAGACGTGTCTGACAGACTGAGGGGGCCCCACGGGGGGACAGAGTGTGACAGGGACAACAGAGCCCCTGGAGCAGAAACCCACCACAAGGGACAAGGAATCAGTAGCAAAGCCCATGCTGACCAGGTCACCTCTCACCTCTGTGGCAGGTGTGCTTCCCGAGTGTGCAAACTGAGGGTGGGCTCCCTGGAGGCTGGCACGGCCCTGCTCTCCCCCTGACATTGACTCAAAGGTCGGGTTGCAGCAGGCTTTGTTCTCACTTCCAGGAGAGTGAGCTGGATGGCATGTGCACGGGCCCAGAGGTGGGGTGGCGAGTGGGACCCTTGGGTGCAGCCCCTGGACACTGAGACCCAGGGAGGCCCCGCCCCCCCCACACCAAATGGCAACCTACCCTCGGGCAGCAGCTGGGGCAGCAGGCTAGACTTTATCTCAGAGGGCACCACCTAGATCCCCACAGGGCCTTCTGTTTACCTGCCACAGTAGCCAACAATGCCCTGAACTGATTCTCAGACCCATGCAGGTACCCCTTGAGACTTTCAAGAGAGAATGGGGATCAGAGGGAAATACCTCCAAAGACTAGAAAGCTCTGGGTTGAGCTGGTTGGAGCTTGCAGCCCTCGAGGGGCAGCCAACGCCAACCTGTGTGCTTGCTGGCCAGCAAAGCCCGAGTCGTCAGGACGTGTATGTTTTTAAAAGGGACAATTCTGACTGCAGTACTAAGAGGGTGCTGAAAACATCGAGGGCAAAGTGTCCTTGTCTGGGTCACACCAATGGATTGTTTACGTCCCCGTGATAGTCTGCATGATCTAACATGAGAATGGCATCCAAAAGTGCTACTTTTTAAAAGTGCCAGGAGCACCTTTTCCCGGGGACCCCTCCAGGCATCTCTCCGTGCACCGCTCCTCAGCTCCAAGCATGCTTGGCCCCATTTGAATCTGTCCTTGGCTCTTACTCCTCACCCTCCCTCCCTTTAAGAGTGACCTTTTGGGGCCATCCACCCCAGCTCCTTACATCCACATGTACCACATCTGTGGGCAAGACCCCCCTGCCCTTTGCTGCTGTTCACTGAGCCCTCTGCCTGCCTTGGCTCCCAGCTGGCTGGGAAGGAGGCTGCAATATGAAGGTCTCAGTCTTCAGGATCTTAGAACTAACCTTGTGCATTGACCTTGCAGACGCCAGAGCCTGCCCGTGCCTTCCCCAGCCAACCCCCTAATGGCCCATGAAGGCGCCACAAGACTCTAGGGGAAGACCGTGTTGGCTCTGGCTTCCTAACAGGACTGAAATTAGGGGGCTGACCTGTCTTCTTGCAATTTCCACTTGCCCAAACACTAACGCACATGAGGCTCCTTTGAGGACCTGACTTAACACGTCTGGTTCACACCAGAGCAGCATGAAATTCAGCAAGGCCCCCCTGCGGGCCAGAGGCAGAGCCTCAGGAATAAGAGCACAGGGCCTCCCCACCTTATCGGTCATGTTTTGTCCTCTGCTCACTTCCTCCAGGACTTGGTTCAGGAACCGGGGGGTCTCCAGCCAGAGGGTGTTTGCTGAGACCCAGCATGCCTGGGGAGGGCCTGCAGTTGGTGTGGAACCCACAGATCCCATCTTGTGTAGGAACCCTGGGCAGGGCCAAGACCAGTCCGTCCTGGCCCCTTCAGCCTAGCTTTGGCATGTGTCACTAATCTGTTTTCTTACGCACCTGTGAATGGAATGACTTCCAGTGACAGGGTTGAGTGTAGTAAACTGTGATGACGTACCAAGAGGACAAATCGGTGACACTTTTACCGGATGAAGTCACTTACCTCCACCAAAGCAGGGTCACAGCTGTGAGTATGTGAAACACAGAGTTTATTCTTGTATTAGTATTTATTAATTATTGTATCATTTTCCACACAAACAACTATAATCTGATCCCCCCCCAACCCTGTATGAAGGTGGATTTGAGGATCAACTACCCCCTCCCCAGGATGTAGGGGACCAGGACAAGAGAAGAAAATGAAAAAAGCAGACGGAAAACATGGAGAACAGAAAATGGATAATCCACACGAGGGGTGCCGTTGAGGTCCACCTCACATTTTTATGAAGGTACAATTTTTAAAGACCCCCTGGGAAAATAGGGAGGCAGTTGTTGAGAATGAAAGAGTTCCCACATTCTAGTCTGAAATAAATAAAAATAGGACCCTACCCATATTTTTGGAAAAATATCTCAATTTCAATTATGAAGATGAATTTTGAAAAGAAAGAAAAAAGTCCTATAAACATCAGTTACAGGCAAAGGATTAGAGAGCAGGCCAGCCTCAGGAAGGTCTTCAATGCTGACGTCAGAATATAAAATTTCCCTGGAGGACCCCGAGGGCAAGGGGAGGGCTCTGGGGGGTACAAACCAGCCAGCCTCCGTTCCGGGAGAAGGCCGCCCAGAGCCGTCCCTGTCACCCCGCACCAATGTGTCCTTCCCAAGAAAAGTGACCAATGACGCCAACTGCCCAAGAGAGTCGCCAACGTTACGATTCCCCAATTTTCCTCTACTCAGTCTGGACCGCACTGCAGGCAGATTCCAAGAGCCAGCACGAACTTGGCCCAGCTCAAGGTGCCCCTTTGCTCCACTGCTAGAAAGTGTGTTTCTGACACCACATCCTTCAGTTTGTCCGGGAGGAGACCGGCGACATTCGATGGCCGTGGGCACCACACCCTTCCGTCCCTGGCTAACAACACGAACACATTTTGCACAGTCGGGACACTTTGCTGGGGCTGTTCCAGTACATGCTTTAAAGCGGCTTTGTCTAGCACGATAGGTGATCGATGCTTATTGCCTGTGAACTGGTCCTTCTGCATCTTTAAAAGTTGTTTGTTTAATTAACTGAATCCCTGGGCTAATTGATAGAGACCAAGAGCACTTAACGATCATCAAGTCCCTCTCTGTATCATCCTCCTTGTAGAACCTGTGGTGTTCCCCCACCGAGAGTGCTTGGAAGCCCCATAGGCGGCAGAGCTTGATAACATTTCAAGTGCACAGAGAAGAAGCTGTCGGAACTCGTGCCAATAAATTGCCAGCGATGATCCATAGGTGGTGAGATATTGGAAACCCTTCTTTTTTACTTTTAATACCTTTTCTACATTGTATATGCAGTAGGCCTGGACCTTTGTAACCGGGAAATTTAAAACACAGGCTTTTAATAACTGCTATGTACAATTTCCTATCTGCCATGTGGTCATACTATGTTAAGAAATACATGTAACTCAAAAGGACAAACAGCTATGCCTATCCCTAGGGGATAGCGAACAGGTCCAATTCTTTGTCTTCCTTCTACATTCCTGCAGCTTCAAAATGTCCCTTAATTAGCAGGCGTAGCTGGTAATAGAACGTTGACTCGTGTATCCCCCTCACCTCTCCCGGCTGGGCACGAGAAGAAGGAAGGGGTGGAGCTGCACCTCTCGGGGCCCCACCTGGATCCTGCAGGAGGGCAGGGGGCCCTCCACCAAGTCAGGGTGGCCGCTTATCCCATCAGGACAGCGTCCCAGGGCCCCACAGCACCAGTCCCACCAAGCAGCCTTGAAGAATTCATGGACCACCAGAGCCGTCCTCTGAGACCCCTAGAAGGAGCCCACCGATCCTCCCCCAACTGGGACCCTGTCCCTCGGCCCAGGTCACAGGGGCCTGGGGAGGGGAGGAGGTTGGCGGTGAGCAGGGGGCTGCAGTATGTTTTCCCAAGCTGGGAACAGCACCTCACCGACAGAAAGGTGAAATGTGAACTAAAAATAGAGTGAGGCGAGCCCAGGCCGCTGGGGCAAAGGCGGCCCAACGGAGGCAGACACAACAGCAGGGCTGGCCAGGCCGAAGACAGACGGCCCCTCACGGCTGCTCACATCTGCTCTAAATCAATCCTCCCAACACCATTTCGGGCGCCGCTGGCATCCCGAGACCACCCCGAGGGGTTCCCGCAGAAGAGAGAGGCCACTCCCTTCCGTGTCTCTCGGTGGCCCTGGGGACAACGCCCTCCTACCTGGAGAACTGAAGCAGCCCCGGCCAGAGCAGCACATCCATTACCCTGGCCAGAATATCTATCCGCTGGAGTTCCAGACACACAAGTTCTACCACGGAAGCCCCCAACCTGCCTGGGTGGGCCCGCCCGGCCTCTCTGGGAAAGGAGCCCCATGGGTTTTCTTTCTACTTGCGAACTATAAGCAGCAGTTGGAATGCAGCTTCAAGGCTAGGAGGCAACCTGGGACGGGACAGGTGGCTCTTTACAGCCTCAGTTTCCCCCATCTGTCAAACAGGTGTGTTACCACCCCAATGCAGTGTGCTCTGTACCCCCTGTGGACCCCTGTTCCCTCCTTCAGGATAATTCAGGAGGGCTCACTTGATCCTTTGGTGGTTGCTTTCTCTTGTTAAAAGCCTGTTCCGAACCACAGTGCTATGGATCAGCTATTGATGTATGTTGACACTCTTAAAGGAACCACTTTCCAGAAGGCCAGTCAGGGCACTGGCAGCATGGAATTCCACTTGGGGCTTTCACCTGAAGAGGTATGGGCAGGGCGAGGGGGCCCAGTACAGATTTGGGAGCAGCCAGGAACTAGCAATAGCAGGAAGCCATGATCAGACCAGGTGCAGAGGGACAAGGGAGAAAGTGTTGTTACTGACGGCTAAGGAGAGTTCCCCACCCCCTGCCCCGGGCAGGAGTTCAAGTCCATGGCCCCAGATCCCTGGAAGGGAGACAAGGAGGGGTGTCCTCTGCTCTCTTATCTCAAGGTGATGCTTTCCATGGGCCAAACCCAACCAGAACCCAGAGGAGGAGGGGAGCTCCGGAGATAGGGAGGGGTCAGAAGACAGTGGGGGGTGGGGGGGCACTGAGCAGGGCAGAGGAAAGCGAAGGGAGGCAAAGAGAGACCGACCACCCCATGCACTTTCCAAGGATACAGTTATGAGCAACTGCTTTGCAGATGACCAGTCCTCTCCATCTATTCCTTCCCACCTTCAGAAAGCATTTGCTAAACATCTTTGATGTTCAAAGTCAAGGTAGGAGCAGGGGGTGCAGAGATGACTGAGATGCCAAACCCTGCCTTGGAGGGGCTTTCAGCCTCAAGGGTCACCAGACAGGAGAATAAGCTGCAACTCAATCCGCACTGAACTCCACAGGGCGAGTGTCTGCCTTTAGACCAGCAGCCAACTCTCAGGCCACGGCCCTGGTAAGCAGTGGCAGGGAGTCAAGCTCTTCAAATGACTCTCAGGCTCATAGTTGTCACCCTCACTGTATGACTTGAAAAGGCAGCATTAGCAGCGGGCATGAGCTGCCCTGGGGGGCCACCCAACCCAAATCCTGTCTGCTCATCGGCGGTCAAGGCTCCAGCCGTCTAGCTCTGTATTAAAGTGTTTGAAAGGAGCAAATCTATACCCCTCATTAAATCCTACACCATCCCAATATAAAGTGTACTCCCTGCTGAGGCCACACAGACCATCAACCCAGACCGGATGTGAGGACCTACTTCCCTACCTAGTGACCATAGAGTAATCCTGGATTCCCTAACGCTCCTGGCCCCACCCTTAGATAAGGGGTCGTGGACTTAGATGAAGGTCAGAAAACCTAGGAGTCGTTGGGCTCTACCCTAGCTACTCATCCCCCACCCCCACCCTCTGAGTTCCCCACCAGATGAAAAGCAAAAGCTCTGCTTCAGGAGTCCCTGGGCGATGCCCAGATCTCCCCCATGCAGGCTGTTGGGTAGAAGCTGAGTTAGAGCTTCACGCTCAGGCCGAAGAACCATCCTGGGCTCCCATTCTCTGTCCTCCGGCTCTAAGGCGGACAGGCTGCAGAGCGAACCCAGGCTGCCTTACCCACCAGGGTACGTGGCCAGGTGTGGGGGGGGGAGGAAGAACAGGGGAAGAGGCTGGGCTGCTCCAGGAATGCCGTGGGCTTACTCCGTGGGAGCAGGACCGAGGTAGGGAGCAGGGTGCTGATCTGTAAAGCACCCCGTAGTCAGTCAAGGCCCAGAGGAAACTAGATCTCAGACAAATCCAACTAACACCCTTCCAAGAGAAGACCGAGTTCGTGTGGGCGGCAGGCACGGGAGTGAAGCCTTGGGGAGACAGACTAGATGTCCCTTTTAACATTTCCTTCTGGGAGCCTGGCTGGAAATCACGCCGCTCCCAGAGCACGTTCAACACCTGTGGCAGAAAATAAATTCATCAGGGAAAAAGAAGAACCGCGTCCAGTGCTAGACAAAACATTTTTTCAAGTCATCAAAAGTGATGGCCAGCTTCTCCATATAGAAATAGAAATGCCTTACCTCCAAATGGCCCTTTATAATTTATTTTTAATGTTCTTTTATTGCAGTAAGGACACGACATGAGATCTCTCCTCTCGACAAGTCTTTAAGGAACAGTGTAGTAGTGTTAGCCACAGGTACAAGGTTGTAAGCAGATCTCAAGAACTTGTGCACCTCACTTACCTGAAACTTTACGCCCATTGCTGAGCACCCCTCATTCCTCCCTCCTCCCAGCCCCTGACAATCACCCCACTCCTGGGTTCTAGGGATCTGACTACTTTCGATTCCTCCTATGAGAATAATCACTCAGCTCCTGTCCTTCTGTGACTGGCTTATTTCACTCAGCATAATGTCCTCAAGCTTCATCCATGCTGTCACAAATTGGAGGGCTTCCTTCTTTTTTATTTAAAGCACTCCCAGGGAGGTGGTATCCCACTGTTCCCCTCCCCCCCCGCTGGAGCTGGCAGAGCTTCCAGTTTCTCCCCCAGTGGGGAGAGAGGGACAGGGGGACCCATACCCGGTTTGCAGGCCTTCATCTCTGCTAACCAGATGGCTGACCTTCGATCACCATTTAAGGTCTCTGGGCATCAGTTTCCTTCCTCTTCGGTAAAATTGAGTGATTGCATTAAACACCACGCTCTGAGTGGTTACGGTCCTGGGAAGATTCGATAACACAGCAAAGATGCGTTGGGGGGTCCGTGTCCCTGCACATCCGCACAGCCACGCTCGGGTAAGTGGTCCTCCCCCAGGTGCTCACCACAGGGGAAGGGAAGCTGGCCCCATGGCAGCTCCAACGCTGGGTCGGGTAAGAATAAAAGCGCTATTTTCAGCATCTTCCCCTACGATGCCTTTTTGTTTCCCTTTTTTTTCTTAGAAAATGCCATAATATAAATGTTAAGATCATTATAGAAAAGGAATTCTTCCTGATGAGCTTGGGATCCTGTAGTAATTGCATTAAATCAGGCCTTTTATTGCTGGTTAATGAAATTCTTTTAAAATTGAACCAGCTTCGAGTGAACAGATTTGCATTGATTTGGTGATGTATGGAGTTCAAGCCACTCTATGTATAAGCAAATTAAAAGCCTGAAGCCCCTTCAGCCGAGCCGCATAGGCCCTGGCTGAGAAATCGATCCCGTGGTGTCTCCCAGGGGCACCTTGCATTGGGGTTGGTGCTGCTTAAAGGGACACAGTCAATTTCTTTGGCAGAAAATAAATTAATTAGGAGAAAAGAAAAATTGTGTTCGGTGCTAGGCTAAACCTTTGTCCAAGTCACCAAAGACAATCTTTGTAATGAAAAAATCCTCCTGGATGCCTCCTAAGTCCACCTCACACACTCTTAAATGATGCAGCCAAGGTGAAGACTTGCACTCCTTCCCAGCACCCTGCGTGGTCCTGGGCGTGCTGGGGCCTCGAGAGGGCTGGCCCTCCATCCACCCTCCTGCACAACATTGCGCCTGTGGCTAGTGATGCTACACTGTACACTTCAGCATTCCTGTGCAGCTAGTGAGTCCACAGTTCTGTCTGCAGCCAGAAACAGTGACTAAAGATCAGTGCAAGACGCAGACTAGGTCAGTGAGGTTGTGCTTTGGTGATGACCGAACCTGAAACCTCAATGACTGAGCTGAAGAGCCTCTTCCAAAGTCAACCCAGCCCCTGGGTCCCGTGGTTCCCTTTCAGCAGCGTCTCAAAGACCCTGGTGGCCCGCATCTTGGGCAAGCCACCATCATCTCCAAATACAGCTTCCACCATCTCGGTGTCAGGGGCAGAAGAGAGCAGGAGGTCCCTCAGGAGCTCCGTCCCACTGCTCGGAAGTGACACCTGCTGGTTCTACTCAGTCAATTGGCTAGAATTAGTCACATGGCCTTGCCCAACCCCAAGGGAGGCTGGGAAGGATGGAGAACCTATGGGTACCTGGTACGCGTCAATTGTCTCTGTCAAAGCCCTCTCCGCCCCTTCCAACGCTGCCAGGCAGAACGAAGCTGTGTGCAGGCCTTGCGTGTTGGAGAAAGCCCTCACCTCCTTCCTGTGTGCACCCAGAGGGCTGCCCTGCTTGGGCTTCTGGCCAGACAGCTGTATCCTTCGGCTGTAAACACACTGCTATATACCCCCATGATCAGCATTAAGATATTAAAAATATGACTTGATTATGGTTTTATGATATAATATTCATGAGGTAGTGTTATGCTATGTATTCGTTATGATAGTATTATGATACAGATGACCTAGTATTAAAATCAATACTGAAAAATCAACTTGAAATCAATGACTACTATAAAAAATGTAGGTACGCCCTACTTCTAGAAAATGTCCATCCCAATGACTACACACATGGCTAAGCTGCAGAGTGGAATCACGAACTAGTCAAACTCCATTAAATGCTACTACCTTCAGTCCCTTTTTAAACACCTTGACAGAGAAGGCATTCACTAACTCACATTTTAAAAATGGCATGCCCGACTCTTAGGGGAACTCTGAGGATGAATGAACTCGGTGTCTGGGGGAGAAAAGAGGATGAGAGAGGCCGAACGCCCGGCCTCGCAGAGGCACAGTGAGTCACCAGGCAGGCTGGGGCCCCCACCCTTCCCAGGCCCGCACTGTCCCTCCTCAGTGTGCCACCAACCCTGCCTCAGAGCACACTCAGCAGAGAAGGGAAGCTTCCACGCCACCTGCAAGGAGGCCCTTGGAATCCTGGAGGCCCTTGGAATCCTGGGCTCTTATTTTAGTCACGTGACTTTCATATTCTACTCCATAATCCATTCTTTTTTAAAATATAAAAATGTACTGAGTTCATTAGGTTAATTGATCATCTCAGACGATGCATGTTGACTGGTTCTGTGGTTGCTGGAGTCCCCAGCCTGCCACTGCGCACCTCCCACAGGGTCCACGACTGACTGTGAGAAGCCAATGTTAACTCAGAACAGAAACATTCCTTAGACCGATGCACCCGGTGTTACTTTATGTACTCAGTAAACATTTCTTCAGTGCCTACTGTGTGCTGGCTGCTGAACTGAGCGATTCAGTCTCTATAATAATCCCATTCAATCCTCTGATAATCCTGGAGGTAAACATCCTTCTCCCCACTCACAGGTGAGGGTACAGGTTCAGAGAAGTGAAGCCAGATGCCTGAGTTCATGGGAAAGTGAACCCAAATCTGGATTTTTAATCCCCGAGTTGAAACTCATTAGTTCGCAAGCAAGTGATATAAACCCAACAAACCCCACTCATGTCAGTGGGGAGTCTACCTCAGGGACACACATCTGCATTTTGGGTTGGCTTCTCTGAGTACGGATGTCCCCTACTGCAGGTGGCACTCTCCCTGTGGGGAGAGCAATGAGGAATGGGGCGCAGCTGCAGGCAGCTCAAGTTTATACCAAACCATCCCTGCAGCCCCTGGAAACCCAGAGCCTCAGAAACCCACTGAAGGGCACTGATAGGCCGGGATGGAGCCAGTGCCTGTCTCCAGGCCAATCACAAGCCAGGGGATGGGATAACTGCAGTTGGCCTGCCTGAGTCACACGCTCACCTTGTAGATGGAATGAGGGCAGGGTGGAGGCGGTTATAGTAATTAGCAGCCCCATGCATTGCAGGACCATGCCCACCATCCCAATGAAAGGACAGACCAAATGCAATGGTGTCCTGTGCAACCACCTGAGACAATTAGAGAGATTGTCTAAAAAATAACAGTCAAAACAAGAATCAAGTGATGAGCCCTCAGTGCTCTTTCCCTGCCCTGTGGTTGAAGCAGGGAAGAATCCAGCAGCTGCCCATGCCCCAGTGTGACAATCACAGCTTGGAAGGATGCCCTCCCCAGGCCCAGGGACAGGACCAGGAGGATGGAAGGCCTCCTGTGGTTAGTGTCATCAGTTGAGACAAACCATTACCTCACCAAGCTAATGCCCAGTCGCTCAATCCCTGAACCAGTCCCCTGCAGGAAGACAGAAAGAAAGACTGCTCGATCCCCATAATCTCTCTCAAAGAGTCTTGTTACTCTTGTGCCTGCCCGCCCTGGCGCCCCCACCGTCCAGCTGCCCCTTTGTGGGGCTGCTTACCCAAATGCCGAGTCTGCAGACCAACGGCAGGTAGCGGTTTGGCGCTGCTGAAGACTGGGTTTCCAGGCCATCTCCAGATGTGCCAATATCTACTTACATTTCAGAGGCGAAGTGCAAAGCTCAGGTCCTGGTCGGGCTGAGCAGCGGAGAAAGGGCCTTAATGAGCCCTGAGAATCCTGCCCGCCCAGCTGAACAAGTGGCACAAGGTCAATATCATCAGAATTCGGGAGAATACCTCGTTTTGACTGAAAGATCAAAGCAAGAGGCATTTTTTGATCAGAATTGTCCAGACGAATATTTTAGCCTCCAATTTATTCTGATTATGCAGAACAAGCCTGAGAGGGTCACAGCTAGTTAGAGAGATGGTCACTCAGTCCAGCCAGGCTGCAGGGACAATTCTCGTTTGGGAGTCCTGAGTTTATAGAACATTCTGCCAGTCCAGGCCCCGGACAGAGACAGAGGGAGGCGAAGCCCCAGGCCCTGCTTGCTGAGCTCCCTGCACCCTGCCCGATGAGCATGGAGGCGAGATTCGGGAGGGGCCTCAGAGGCCTCCTGGCTCACAGGTTCATAGCCAGTGAGGCCCGGCCGGGAGGTGTCGGCCACATTCTCCTAACCCGGCCACCTGCACTTCTCCCGCAGCTCCCTGCTGGAAATGCTCATAGGGAAACATAAACCCGACTGCAAACTGCAGGCCCTGAAGAGGCATCCGCAGGAATCCTCGAGCTGCCCGAAGAAGCTGGGGTGGCCCTTGGGAGTCCCAGCTGCAGAGCCGGGGGGATATGAAAGGGCTGGGGGAGCCCAGAAGGAAGGTCAGCCGTTGGAGCAGCAAGTGCACCAGGAGCAAGGCCCCCGGAGGTGGCAGATGAGGTATTCCGGGGACAGGCTCCGAGCCCACATTCCTCCCAGACTCCCGTGATGCGCAGGCCGGGGCCATCCACGAGGACTTGACCACGGCAGCAGAGAATCGATGAGCACTGTGCTTTTACATAGTTTATTTAGTAGCAGCCCTGCGACGCTGTCCCCGTTTAGCCATCAGGAGCCTGCAGTTCGGAAGGGCACACTAGTTCGGTGGAGGCGGACAGGACCACACAGCAGCTGCAGAGGGCACACCCAGACGTGTCTCCCAAGCCTCTTCGACATCAAGCAGCTGCCCTGGTCACTGACAGACAAGGGAGATTTCCTTCCCATGGAGCTGGAGGCTAGAAGTCTGAAATCAGGGTGCCAGTGGGCTTGGGTTCTGGGGACAGTCATCTCCCACTTCTCCTTGTGTCCTCACAGGATAGACAGCTCTCTGAGGTCCCTCTGCTAAAGGCACTAATCCCGTCCATGGAATTTACAGCCTTGTAGAGACATGAGCCACCAATGGTCACCAGGCTCTGTGATCTGTTCCCTGATGAACTTTCAGGAACAAGAAACGAAGCTAAACGAGGGTGAGATCCTGCCCTGGCCGGTGTGGCTGGGCTGGTCATTCCACAAAGCAGTGTCACTGGCTCAATTCCTGGTCAGGATACGTGCCTGGGTTGTGGGTTTGGTTTCCAGACGGGGCGCGTGTGAGAAGTAACCGATCAATGTTTCTCATCGATATTTCTTCTCTGTCTCCCTCCCTTCCCCTCTTTCTAAATATAAATAAATAAAGTCTGTTTAAAAAAATGAGGTTGAGTGCCTTGCTTGCACTGTGCCCTCCACGCCTCCCCTGGGTCACCTCCAGCCAAGGACGGTAGCTGTCCCAGGGTCGAGTCTTGAACAGAGGTGGCCCCTGCCGGGCTGCAAAGGCTGGGCAAACACAACAAAACAGACAGAAGGAACGAGAAAGTCACCAACCCAGCAGAGAAAATGAAGGGCTCCTCTCTCCCACCTTGGCAGGGGGGTGGGCATGAAGGAACGAACATTCTAGCACAATTGCCAATTTTGTGCCTCCTAATTGAAAATACCTGTTTCCTTTTTCGAAAATGGAGTCTGAATTGTTTTGTTCTCCTGCCTGACCTGATCTTGTGCAACAAGTTTGCTGACCACGGGGGCGGCAAGGCCAGAGGGAAAAGTCCCAGACTTCCGTGTGACTCTTGCAGTGACAACCTGCAGAGCTGCTTTCCTGCAAATCCCAGCCTGGGACATGGCAGGCCAGAGGACGGTGCCCCCAGCCCACGCCCTGTCTGCTTCCCACAAGCACATTACAGTAGCTGCCCCTGCACAGGACCAGGGCTGAAACCACGGGGTCCCAACAGAGTCCTCCCCTGGGGCAGTTTCCCAGGATTCCCTGCTGCAGAGATGAGCCATCCTTCTAGGGCTGGTGCCACACCCAGCAAGGAGCTGTTTGCTTCCCTCCCCCAGCAAACTTGACCTTGGCTTCACCATTACACACTCTAAGTGGTTGGATGTTGTGGTTGTAGATTGTTGTTGTCACCATCCACGCTTTCTTCCTTCAGAGAAAACTCGGAAGAGAAGTAAGTGTCCGTACAATGGTGGGACCTAGGGCCTGTGAGCATTTCTTCTCTATGACAACCGGCCAGGGACCTGTGCCCTGCCGTGTCTCTCCCCAGCATTGTCTGTGATCTGTCAGCCTATCCCTGGCTGCCATGGTGGTGGAGCATGGTGGGGCACAGTCAGCCAGGTGGCTGGATGCCTCCTGGAGGTCCCTCATGGAAAGGCACTTCACCAAGCAGCTGGCACTCAGCTGTCCTCTGGAAACCAGGCGGGGGAGAGGGGCCCTGCACTCACTCCTGGATGGGTCCTGACCAGCCCATGCCATGTGCTGATTCTTCCTGACAGCGACACTGACCAGTGGTGATGGAGATGATGGTGGCTGAGTGAGTGACAGGAACTCAGGGACACACTCTAACACAGCTGCCATCGCAGTCCATCCGTCAAGAGCACCTTGGGGCTGAGCGCCGGTACCTCCGGGGCCTTGCAGGAAGTTCAAGGATTTCAGCGCCCTCACGAATGACTCATGGCAGCTCTAGCCACAGCGTCAAAGATGACTTAGAGCCAGTGGGACCGTTTGTGGTTAGGTGGACCTCTTGAAGAGTCCAGCTGCCAGCTCTTCCTCGGCTTCAAAACCTGTTGAGCTTGGAACAGAGCCGGGCCCTGCAAAGCTGTGGGTTGGTTTCTGTTCCCCCCTCCCATCCCCTCCAACACTCCTTCTCCTTCCCAGTGCCCCGACCTTGGGCCCTCGACACGCTCCCCTTGTCCCCAGTGCTCCCCGCCAGGAGGGCACGACACAATGGCAGACACCTTCAAGTGAGCATGGCGCTGAGAGTTCCCCGGCTTCTTTTTTTTATTACTTTATTGTTGTTCAGTTACAGTTGTCTGCACTTTCCCCCACGCCAGCCACACCCACCTCCCTCCCTTGCTTCTACCCACCCGCTTGGTTTTATCCACGTGTCCTTTATAGTTGTTCCTGAAAACCCTCCTAACCTTCAGGAAAACTACATTTTCAACAGGAGAAAAGGAAGTTACTTGCCCCCAGACCACAGTGATGGTAAGGGCAGTGACGTTGGAATCCAGGTTGAACAGGGTCCATCCTTACCCTCCACCCCCTGCTCCACCGGGCACAGCCATCCCCCTCCTGCTGGGATCTCCCTTCCCACCCACGTCTCACCCCTTCTCAGCTGCAAACCAAGCTGCGTGAAGCGCACCTGCTCCAGGTGGGTCCCAGGCCGACGTCACTCCACCTGGCAATACAGATCCTTAGCCCCTGCCTTGGACCTTGGAGGGGTGGGGCCCGTGATGTGTGTTTCAACAAAGACCTCAGGTGCCCTTGGTTCAGACCACAGGGCTGAAGTGTCCAGCCACAGTGCGGCTGAGACTGCCCGCCCCGGGGCGATTCTTTCCTCCCTGTGTGGAAAACGCCCGAGGCTCCAGAAGACCACAACCATCTGAATCTCCCCAGTGTCTGCAGTTCTCCTCCTCACCACCTCCCCTCAAGTCCAGCAGCACTGCTGTGACCACTGACCCTGACCTTGGCCAGGACCCCCACCCACCAGCTGCAGTTCTCTGCCGGGAGCATTTTGTCACTCTGCGCAATGAGTGGGGCATTCCACCGGCTTTGACTTTCCCAGGGGTGAATTATTCCAAACAACAACAAGCTTGAATGGGGACAAAGTGAGAGGGGAGAGAGGGAGCGGTGGGGGAGGCAGGGAAGCCTGGCTTCTGTAGGCAGATTGTAGGATGGGCATCTTTGGAGAGTGGAAAGAACAGACTCAAACTTCTTTCATCTTCACCATTTGTGAGCATGCACGTCAGCAGCACTAAGCTCACTCACGCGGGGGTGCGGCATTCAAGGGGAATCACACAGTCATCTTCCTTTTGTGTCTGGCTCATTTCACCTACCATGGCATCCCTAAGGTGCATCCACGCTGTAGCAAGTGTCAGAATTCCCGGCCTTCTCGAGGCTGAATAACCGTTCCTGGTATGTTTGTCCACAGTTGGCTCACCCGTCCGTATGTCAGTGGACATTCGGGTGGCTCCCGCCTTATGGCTA
>PVIA01002698.1:138934-196851 GCA_004024845.1 Tonatia bakeri | reverse complement strand
GCGGGTGCGGGTCGCGCCCTGGGCCCTTGCTCGCAGCACTCCCGCTGGGCTCTCACGCCAGCTGCATCCCGTCCCCCGGCCGCCCTCTGCAGCTGTTAAGAGGCCTACGAAGGGCACGGATGGCGTCTTATCAGCCCTAAAGAGAGGCCGTCCTCTCCCGCCCCGTCGGCTATCGCGTCCTCCTGTGGGTCTCGGCAGCACCTGGGCCTGTTGCACCTGGAGCACGTGCTACGGCCCCGCCAGTTTCCCGTTGAGCAGGCCTGGCTGCGGCCAAGCGAACCTGTATTTCTAACCGTTTCCAGGTGGGGGGGGGGGTGCGGGGCCGGGACCACACCCGACTCCACCGCGGCGAGCTGTCCAGCTGGAGCGGCTTTGCGGCCAGGAGGGAGCCGACACGCTCGCACTTCTTGGTGCTCATCGCCTTTCTTCCTGCCCTTCCCTCCCGCAGAGTGTGCGCCCCAGGACTGCGGCCCTGACGGCGGAGCCCTGTCTCCAGAAGGAGGCTTTGCCCCACGGCCAGCAAGCGGTGGGCGCGAGGAAGGTGACCGGGGAGTGGACAGTGAAGTGACTCGACCAGGGCCAGTCGCGCACCAGACAGCGGTGCCGAGCCAGAGCCGGCCGGGGACCCCTGCCCGCCACACCCGCCTCGTCCCTCCCGGCCCGGACACTTCTCACCTGCACCGAGTGTCGCTGGTTCTCAGCGCAGGTGCGCAGGTACTCAACGGGGGACCATGGTCTCTCCGCCGGGGGGGGCTGGAGGCTGTGCCTGGACAGGTCCCCCTGACCCCTGGCTGGATCTGGTGCTAGGCAGGAATCAACTTTATGCGAAAGTGAACTCACTTGAAGTGTGTATAATTGGCTGGATTTGGGCAAATGGGCACACCTGTGTGGTTGTCGCCACGGTCATTTCCATCACCCCCCAGGTGCTCTGGTTTCCCTGGAAGCCAGTCTCCTCCCTTATCAACTCGGCTCCGACACTACGACAGACCAGCACTGACTGTCCCGGAACCTCACACTGCAGGTAGAACCGCAGGGTCTTTTTGTCTGCCCTCTTTGGCTGAATACAGTGTGTTTGAGATTTGTTTGTCCCTACTGTTGCTCGTGTCAGGGTTTCCCCCGTTTATTGTTGGGCAGTATTCCACAGTTTGTATGTCCAGGCGCCCGCTGGCCAGCTGTCAGCTTGGCGGGGCTGTTGCACCCAGTCACAACCGAGTGCTGATGCAGGTGCGTCCGTAAAGGTAATCTGTAGGTGTGCTTTACACCTACGGTCGGCGGCCTTTACGCAGATACTGGGCCCGATTCAATCAGTTCAACAGCCACGAGAGCAGAACTGGGATTCCCTGAAGCTCTGCGGACTGCAGCTTCACTCCAGCCCCCGCCAGAGCTTTCCGAGGACCTGCCCGGTGCACTTCAGTCTTGCCTCACCGGCCCTGACTGGGCCAGCGCATAGACCAATTCCTGTAATACATGCCTGACGGGCGCACCCGGTGATGGGCATCTGGGTGGTCCAGACTGAGCCTGCTCTGGGTAAAAATGCTATGAACGTCTGGAAGCGAGCCTTGGCATGGGCTCTGTTTTATTTTTCTTGGGTAAATGCCTAGGAGTGGGATTGCTGGATCATTTCATAAGCACACACTGAACTCCATGTGAAACCACGAGACCACTTTACCGCCTGTTCTGCATTTCTGCCAGCAGTGTGTGAGAGTTGCCGCTGCTCTGCGTCTCTGACACTTGGAATCGTCAGTCTTCCCAATGTTATTTATTTATGCTTAAAGATTTTGATTATTTATTTTTAGAGAGAGGGGAAGTGAGGGAGAGAAACATCATTGTGTGGCTGCCTCTTGAGCACCCCCCACTGGGGACCCAGCCCGCAACCCAGGCACGTGCCCCGACTGGGAATCAAACTGGCGACCCTTTGGTTTGTAGGCCGACACTCAATCCACTGAGCCACACCAGCCAGGGCTAGCCTTCCTAATTTTAGCCATTCTTTTTTTTCTTTCTTCCCTCCCTTTTATTTATTTGTTTGTTTATTATTGTCACTCTATTATAGTTGTCCCATTTCCCCCCCTTTGCCCTTCTGTGCCCAGCCCATCCCCCATTCCCACAGTCAGTCCCCACACTGTTGTCCATGCCCATGGGTCACTCATCCTTGTTCTTTGACTAGTCCCTTCCCCTTCTTTCCACCATTAACCCCCCTACCCCTTTTCCTTTGGCTGCTGCCAGTCTGCCCCATGTTTCCATGCCTCTGGTTCTATTTTGCTTGTTAGTTTATTTTGTTCACTAGATTTCTCTTATAAGTGAGATTATATGGTATTTGTCTTTCATCGACTGATTTATTTCGCTTAGCATAATGTTCTCCAGTTCTATCCATGCCTTTACAAAAAGTAGGAGTTCCTTTCTTTCTTTCTGCTGTGTAGTATTCCACTGTATAAACGTACCACAGTTGTTTATCCACTCACCTACTGATGCACATTTAGGCTGTTTCCAGCACTTGACTATTGTAAATGGCGCTGCTGTGAACATAGGGGTATGTAAGTTGTTTTGAATTGGTGTTTTGGGATCCTTAGGGTATAATCCCAGCAGTGGAATCACTGGGTCAAAAGGCAGTTCTGTTCTTTAATTTTTTGAGGTAACTCCATACTGCTCTCCACAGTGGCTGCACCAGTCTGCATTCCCACCAAGAGTGCACTAGGATTCCCTTTTCTCCACATCTTCACCAACGCTAGTTGTTTGTTGATGTATTAATGATAACCATTCTGACTGGTGCAAGGAGATATCTCATTGTGGTTTTAATTTGCATCTCTCTGATGGCTAGTGGTGCTGAGCAACTATCAAGTCTCTGGGCTCTCTGTGTGCCCTCCTTGGAGAAATGTCTACTCATGCCCTTTGCCCATTTTTAAATTGAATTGTCTGTCTTCCTGCTGTTGAGTCAAATGAATTCTTTATATATTTTGGAGATTGAACCCTTGTCCGAGGCATCATTGGCAAATACATTCTTTCAGTCAGTTCCCTTTTCCATTTTGATGATGGTTTCTTTAGCCATGCAGAAGCTTTTCAATTTGATGTAATCCTATTTATTCATTTTTTCCTTTATTTCCCTTGCCCTAGGAGATATATTGGCAAAAATATTCCTATGTGGGATATCTGAAGTTTTATAAGCTATGCTTTCTGCTAGGACTATTATGTATCATGACTTGTATTTAAATCTTTTATCTATTCTGAGTTTATTCTGGTGTATGGTATAGGTTGGTGGCCTAGTTTCATTTTTTTTTGCATGTACCAGTCCTGTTCTCCCAACACCATTTATTGAAGAGACTATTTTTTACTTCACTGTATGCTCCTGCACCCTTTGTCAAATATTAATTGACCATAGACACATGGGTTTATTTCTGGGCTCTCTATTCCATTTTTTTTTTTTAAGTTCGGTTGTTGATAATTGTGTTTGTTGTCATTTTACTGTTCATACTTTACATCATCTTCTTTTTCTTGTATAAGTTTCTTTAACATTTCATATAATAAGGGCTTGGTGATGATGAACTCCTTTAACTTGACCTTATCTGAGAAGCACTTTATCTGCCCTTCTATTCTAAATTATAGCTTTGCTGGGTAGAGTAATCTTGGATGTAGGTCCTTGCCTTTCATGACTTTGAATACTTCTTTCCAGCCCCTTCTTGCCTGTAAGATTTCTTCTGAGAAATCAGTTGATGGTCTTATGGGAACTCCTTTGTAGGTAACTGTCTCCTTTCCTCTTGCTGCTTTTAAGATTCTCATATCTTTAATCTTGGGTAATGTAATTAGGATATGCCTTGGTGTGTGCTTCCTTGGGTCCAAATTCTTTGGGATTCTCTAGACTTCCTGGAAATCTATTCCCTTTGCCAGGTTGGGGAAATTTTCCTTCATTATTTTTTCAAATAAGTTTTCAATTTCTTGCTCTTCCTTTTCTCCTTCTGGCACCCCTATGATTTGGATGTTGGAACATTTAAAGTGTCCTCGTGGTTCCTAAGCCTCTCCTCATTTTTCTGAATTCTTGTTTCTTCATTCTGTTCTGATTGAATGTTTACTTTTTCCTTCTGCTCCCAATTGTTGATTTGAGTCCCAATTTCTTTTCCATCACTGTTGATTCCCTGTATATTTTTATTTCACTTTGCATAGCCTTCACTTTTTCCTCTATTTTGCAACCATATTCAACCAATTCTGTGAGCATCCTGATTACCAGTGTTTTGAACTCCACGTCTGATAGGTTGGCTATTTATCACTTGGCTGGTTTTCTGGAGTTTTGATCTGTTCTATCATTTGGGTCATATCTTTTTGTCTCGACACACTTATTACATTGGAAGGGGTGGAGCCTTATGTATTCACCAAGGCTGGGCAACCCACATCGCTGCATTGTGGAGCAGTCTGCATGAATATTTCTTCTATAATTCCTTGACTGTCGGACTTCCCTACAATTCGACTTTCTGGCATTCCTTGTTGTTTATTTTTGAACTTGTTGTTGTCCTTCTTTGGTTGTGTGAGGAGGCAAAGTGTATTTATGTGCAACACCTCCATCTCGGTCAGATCTTCTGGTTTTTATCTGGTGATAAGTGATGTTGAGTATCTTCTCAAGTGCTTACTAGTCATCTGTATATCTTTTGAAAAATGCCTGTTCAAATATATTTTCCATTTTTAAATTGTGTTGTTATTGAGTTGTAGGGGTTCTTTATATATCTTGGATACCTGTTTTGTGTCAACCATATGTGTATATATAATTATATATAAATACATATAAAATAGATCTTCACCCCTTTCTATAGCTTTTCATTTTTAAAAATGGTATCTTTTAAACAGCAGAAATTAAAAAATTCAATGAAGTCCAATATTGTTTTTCTGTTATAGCTTATGCCTTTGATGTTTTAAGAAATCTTTGCTTAATCTAAGGTTGTGAAAGTTTTCTCCTAATTTTCTTCTAAAAATCTTGTAGTTTTGGCTTTTACTTTCCCATCAGTAATCCATTTGAAATTAATTATTGTGATGGTGTTAGGCAAGGGTCAGGGTTAATTTTTTCCTCCCTAAATGGACAATCAGTTTCTAACACCATTTTTGGAAAAAGACTATCCTTTTTTTTTGTTTTACTGAATTACCTTGGCACTTTTGTCAAAAATCAATTAACCATGTATGTGTGTCCCTGGAGTTCATACTGTTCATTAATCTGTGTACCCTCATGTCATTACCACACTGTGCTGATTACAGTTGCACTGTAGTAAATCTTGAAATCAGGTAGTTGAGTTCTCCAACTCTGTTCTTCTTTTAAAAAAGTGTTTTGGCTATTCCAGGTTCTTTTCATTTTTATATAAACTTTAGAATCAGAGTGTCAATTTCCAGAAAAAAAGCCTTTTGGAATTTTTATTGGGATTTTTTTTTTAAGATTTTATTTATTTATTTTTAGAGAGGGAAGGGAGGGAGAGAGAGAGAGAAACATCAGTGTGCAGTTGCTGGGGGACCTGGCCCGCAACCCAGGCATGTGCCCTGACTGGGAATCGAACCTGCGGTGCCTGGTTCGCAGCCCACGCGCAATCCACTGAGCCACACCAGCCAGGGCTATTGGGATTTTTTTTGAATGCATAGTTCAGTTTGGGGAGAACTGACATCACAATTTTGAGTCATTCTAATCTGCTGGGAACTGCCCTGCCTGCCTTTCAGAAGCTGTAAGCCCGTGGCTACGGCTGAATGAGAGACCTTGAGACCGTAAACCGCTAGAGACAAAGCTTATCTCCCTGGCAGGGTGCTGCCTCTTCCCCTTTTACTTCACCCTTCTTGGCCTGAGCCTGACTGGTTAGCGAATGATGGGTAAGATTCCTCAAGGGAGGGATGACCTAAGACAGGCATGGTCATGAAGGGTCCCCCAAGGAAAGACTTGGGGGGGCTACAGAAAAAGGGGGTGATGGACCCTCGCCCCTCAGCTTTGACATAGCCTGAGTCCTCATTCTGCCTGCAAGAAGTCTCCTAATCTCTTGGCTGCCTTACTTCCCCTGCCTGATTTAAGCCTGAAACAATGACAGAGGGCAGAGTAGTCCTATGCTGGAAAGGGTGGGTTCCCCAGGGTGATCAGGCCTAAGAAAGAATACAAAAAGTCCTGTGAAACCTGCTTTGCTAAGAATGATCTCAATTTTCTGATAAGGGTTCAAGCATGAAATGTGTTTGTTTCCCAAAGTTTTATAGCCCTTTAGCTAACTGACCCTGACTCAGAATAAGCCCTAGTAGTTCTTTGTATGCTGTCTGTTGTTTTATCCTTAACTGCCTGACAATGACTGATGAGCTTTACCTGTATTCTTGTGCAAATTGAACCCAGTAAAAGGCCTTTGAGGAAGAGGCTCCCCGCCCTTCTCCTCTGAGAGATGGGTCACCTTTCCTCCCCAAGCAGATCATGTCTTGGCAGACGTATGCTCATCTGTGGCAGATGGGGGCTCTGCAGGCAAAGCCCCCCCATACTAATCCATGAACATGTTACAACCCCTCCATTTATTTAGATTTTTAAACATTTTCCTCGGCAATGTTTTATAAATTTTAGTGTACAGGTCTGGCATGAGTCTTGTTGAAAAATATATTAGTTTTCATATTTTTGGATGCCAAAGCAAATAGTATATATTTTAAACTTTCATCTGCAGTAATTTTAGTATCTAGAACTACAGTTGGTTTTTGTATATTGACCTTGTATTCTGTGACTTTGCTAAATCCTCTCATTAGTTACGGTAGCTTTTTTGTACCCTAAATCATATCTCGGAATAAAAATGGTTTCTCTTTTTCTTGATCCATGTGCCTTTTATTTCTTTTTTTGTGCCTATTTATTTTGGTATGGACCTCAGGTACAATGTTGAAAACAAGTGGTAAGACTGGGCATCCTTTCCTTGTTCTTAAGGGGAAACATTTGATTTTCTTACCTTTAAATATGCAGTTGGTAGTTTTTTTCTAGATGTCCTTTCAAAAGGTTAAGAATGTTTCTATTCCTAGTTTGCTGAGAATTTTTTTTATCACTAATGGGTATTGAATTTTGTCATGTGCTTTTTCTTCTTCTATTTAGAATATCAGCTTTCTCTTTTATTTACATGGTGAATTGAATTTATTGATTTTTTAAAAATGTTACATCAACCTTGAATTCCTAGGATCAATATCACTCTGTCATGATATCCTTTTTATATATTCCTAAATTTGATTTGCCTGTAATTTGTTAAGGATTTTCACATGTATGTTCACTAGGGGTATTAATCTAAAGGTATTTTTTTTTCTTTTCTTTTAATGTCTTTTGTCT
Organism: Tonatia bakeri; assembly: GCA_004024845.1. Taxonomy (NCBI): domain Eukaryota; kingdom Metazoa; phylum Chordata; class Mammalia; order Chiroptera; family Phyllostomidae; genus Tonatia; species Tonatia bakeri. Next base: position 189,566 of record PVIA01002698.1, on the reverse strand, counting down.
ATCCTGGGAATTCTTGGTTCATAAAATGATTCAAGTGTTCCCTCCTATTCTATTTCCTGATTTTCGGGCAATTTCAGGTGGTCCGACTGCAAGAGCAGGGATGTTTCCTGGGCGCAGAGCACTCTGCCCTCGTCTCCACTGTCCTCTGCTTCCTCAGCCTTGACCCAGCCGCCTGTTCTGTTCTGGAACCTGGGAATCATAGCAGGATCCCCACCCCTTTGTTCTCCACGTCAAATCAGTCAGAGTCCTGTTGACTCCCCCACCCTCTACCAATAGTTCTCGACTGCCCACACCCTTGTCTTGGTTCAAATCCTTATTGATCATTAGCTAGTGGGTCAAAGACTGGTCAACAGACTGCTTTGCCAATTGGCCCTGGGTGAAAATTGATGGTTTTCAGGATCAAACCCCAAACTCCCATGCCCCGCCCCCGCCCAACGGAGGTCTGCACTCGGCCGCCGGCGATGTCGTATTGCGCCATCTGAAAGGGTACAGGCGTTTCGGGGCTCTGTTTTCGCGCTGCCCGCGAGCTTTCCTGCCTTCCCCTGCCTCTTTCTGTAGGTCTCCGCTTGGGCCCCTCTCACACTCCCAGACCACGGGATGATGCCCCAGTGCGTGTCCCCTCAGCCCGTCCGCCCAGCCACTGCGCTCTTCCAACTTGGGACACGTCTGGGAACAGCGCCTCCGTGACCGCCGCCGTGGACCCTGGGTGGGAGGCCGCGGGAACTCGCACCTCTACCGGGCACAGGGTTCCGTGGGCGTCCGACGGCCGCAGCGGCCCAAGTCCGGCTTGCCCAGGAGCACTACCGCTACTACTGAGCTGCTAAACTTTCTCACCCGCCGCGACACCAGCACACCCGGCGAGAAGACTCAGAACTGCGCCTGCGCATGGCGGCGGAGGCGGGGGAGCGGCGGGGCCAGGCAGACAGTCCGGGTAGTAGGCCTGTGTGCACAGCTCCGGCGGGGACTGCAGGAACTCGCGGAACCACTTCCGGGGCAAGGCGGGGTGTCTGAAGTAGTACCGGGGCAGGGGTAACCCCCTTCCCTCGATCCTGCCAGGGTTGAGGGTCAGACGTCGGTGGCTTCTGCTCTTTCCGTTTTGGTAAAGGGCTATGGCCATGATGTGAGTTTAACCCGCCCAAGCCGGGCAGCCGGGGCTCCGCCAAAATTAGGTCCAACCTCTTTCCCCCTTCCTGGTACCATCCCCTGCAGACATTACCAAGGTCCCAGACGCACACCCTTTCACTCATCGTGAACTTTTTCGACTGGTCCCAGCTCGTAATGAGCACATACTGGTTGCAGAGACGGGGAGAGGGGTTAGGACTACGTCAAACAGAGCAGGTCGTTAGACCGAGACGGGCCAGTAGAGAGAGACCTCAGAGAGAGTGGGCCTCTGAGACCCCTAGAACCCTCTCCACCCTGGGTCTTGGAACGGGTAGGTGGGCAGAAGGCATGAACCTCCTGGCCGAGGAGTGAGGGTTCTACACACGGGGGGCAGGGGGCAGGAGGTGGAGGCTGAGCCGGCCGTGCCTCTTTGAACCAAGGGGTTCCGCCGCAGTGTTTGTACCTCGCTTGGTAGTTTGTAACATGCTCTTTGTGATGACGTCTAAGACTGCAAGCTGTCTAAGGCCGGGGTATTGGTTTTCTGATAAACAGATGATAACGAATTCCGGAGTACAGAGTGGGCGCCACACCTTCCTCGCACAGCACCGCCAGTCTCGGAAGAGCTGAGGGAGAGGCGCGGGTTTCCCGACTGAAGAGGTCGCCGTGCTCTCCCGTCTGCCCACCCTTTAAAACCATCAGACTGTGCACCGGCCCCGAGCCGCACCCAAGGCCAATCTGTTGTTCAGTTAATAGATTCTTATCCTGAGTTTGGTCGCCCACCCGACCTTGAATCCAGGCATGCTTGGATTGGCTTAATTTGTTGCTCGCTGGCCAACAGGGACCAGGAGAGCCCTCTTGTCACTCTGTCCCCTTGTAAACTAATACTGGATGGGATGATCTGGGCCATACATATAGGTGATGCGGTATGCTTGTCTGAGTTTGTCTTTATGGTTATCAAGCAGAATTCAAAGGCATTTGGCCTACAGTGGATGCTAAATACCCGATGAACAGACAGCAGCAGCCAGCCTGTCCCATAAACCTGAAGGGCTTTTCTGGGGAAGGGGGAGAGTACTCCGAGCTAGAGTCTGTCCTCCCTTCCGATCATCTGCTGTCCCAGGACGGCTCGTATGTTTGGGTGACTCACTACCCTGAAACACGCGGACCTGTGAACTCCAGGGTAGCTAAGAAGCCCTAGACGGGTGTGATGGCCCCAGGGTCAAGCTGCAGAGGCAGGAATCCTTAGACATTAATCACTTAGCGCCTAATTGGCACTTGTATCAATTATGGTTGGCGAGTCAAAAAGGATTTTTATCCTTTTAAAGTATTTAAAGAACTAGGACTCTTACATAGGTATAACTATATTTTTCAAGGCCTTGTCATCAGACTTAGGGATTTTGCAGGTTTCCCTAAATTAAAACTATCTTTAGTAGGCTGTAACTTTTCATTGGGCAGTTGATTGTTGGAAGTCCTTACTCTTTAAAATCTAAAAACCTGAAGTCTGCCCCTGGGCCCAATCCCTTCTTTGTTGGATTTATACTTCAGTGGGAACAGATGACCCTTATCTGGGCACAGCCAACAAATACATACGAACATATATGTACACAATGCATATGTACACAAAACACAATACATACAAATTGATAATCTACAGGAAAGGCTTCAGCTGTTTTGTCAATGTAAGGGACAACTGGTGTCAATACACACTGAGTAAAGTACTTGAATCGATGACCTTGGCACCCAGGACAACCTGGAAACCAATACACTCATGTGTCACTGAATAAAATCTCCACATGATTTCTTGGGGAAACTAAAGTTTAAAGGTAACCGGCTGTCACACTTAGTAGTTGACAATTGTCAATTACAAGAGGGGGCATCCAAAACCTGGTCAGCAGGTGAAACTGCTGACCAGGAAAAAGGGCTATGTTTTGGGTGCTCCCTCTTGTAACTGTCAATTAAGCACGCACAGCTGCACTGTTTAAGAAGCTGTGTGGCTGTGGGGGAGTTTAACACTGGCCCCTGGTCACAACTGGGTTGCACTAAGGCCCCACGCAGACCACCATCTCTGAGAAGTTTCTTGCTTCTGAAATAGTTTTTGTGAAGGGAAGGGAGGGGTCTGTGGTTGTACAGACCAATCAGCACCTCAGGATGGCTGGGGGAAGGAGGGCCTTCTTCAGGTACCTGTGAGTGGCCTTTTGTCTTACTACAGAAATAGAATTCCAGGTCACTGAGGCAATGTGATTGGAGTGTTTGACATATTAATGAAGCCTGGCCACCTTACATTTCTTTTATTAGACACAGACTGGGCTATGAAGAATAAATTGTTTGCCTTCTAGACCTTAGGATACGATTCTTTTGCCTTCAAAATAACTTAGCAGCAGGAAGTTACCCAGAAGACAGACAGCAGGCAAAGGTCCACCCAGAAGGGGGGACAAGAGTGGCACTCTAGAGCCTGCGATTCATCGGCTACAAATCTGGTTCAAGGCAGGATTCCTATCTGTACCCAGATGTTCCAGCGTTTATGCCCCCTCATGCCTCAGTATTGCAGTCTGGGGGTGAGGCGCAGTCCCTGTTAACCACACTGTGCCACATCTGCCCCACGAGTCTGCCGCATCCTGGAGCAGCTACTAACCCTTTATCCGTGAGCATGTCAGGGTCTGATCTACATTACAGCTGACGTCAGAACATCAACGAAACTGGCTTTCTGCAATACAACAGCATGCATGTGTAAATATACACTCTCCTCACTCACACACAGCCTCTCACATCAGCACTGGCACACCGAGCTCTAAAGAGTCCAGTCACACTTGTTTGTAACCTTCAGCCAATGTAACCTTGTGCACAGTGTCACAAACAATGTACACCCGTACCTGCAGACTGAACGGCACCGTGCGTGCTGTATCGACTCAACCCATCACACTTTCAAAAGAAATCGAGTCAGACTCAGTCCACCGAGAAGGTGATTTTACAAGGTTGAGGGTCCCTGTCATCCACTGGCTTTTAAGAATGCACGTTTATAAACATGTCCCTGCAGACACACGGGACTTGACTGCTGAAACCGGGTCAGTAGAAACCATTGAGTTTATTGGCGGTCACAATGCTTACACTGTAGGCAGCAAACACCCTTACAAGTCTATCCGCAACCTGATCACGCGAGAAAGGATTCACCACACAGTCGCCAGAGGAGAAGAAGAAAAAATTAGTAGGTCTGTTTGTGGGGGCAGAGGAGAGAAGTACAAATAACCCTAACGGATGAGTGTCCCACGGGCAGGAGCTAACTAGGGATGCGCACAACTGGCAGCGACAACTGTGGGAAAAGTACAAGGCAAACAGCTTTCTCCATTAATGTTCCTCTGTAGGTTAATTTTTTTAAATATTCAAAACATTTATTATGGTTTTCATTTTATAAAAATGTATATTTTCAAGGGGGTGGGAGAATGTTAAATACTTCATGCCAGGCAGACCTTGTTATTAAGAACCCCCCGCTGCAGCGGCTTCCTCCAGTCCGTACACTTGTGAGTGCAGGGCACATACATAAATATCCACACGCGCACACCCACACACATGCCTCGGGGGCTGGGGAGACTGGACGCCGCCGGCCACACGCAGCTGGGCCTCTGGCGGACTCATCCGCATCGCTCCACAGGAGAGCACGGGCTCCATCCCTTCTCTCTGGCCTCGACCTTCACAGAGACCAGGAACCTGAAGCACAGACTTACACCCACTTTTCAAAGCAAGAGGCATCTGTCTGAGGATGAGGGTGAGCAAGGTGGGGAGGAGGGTGACGCCAAGAACACCGAACACTTCTAGCTGGAGCTGTGTCACTGCAAGAGGCCGAGGGACCTGGGCAGCATCTGCGGTTGAAAGGGGAGGGACGGCGCTCCGCATGGCTTAGAGTTCCTAATAACAAGGGTAATACAGTAATAGGAAGTGATAATTTGGGGGGCAAGGAAAAGGCAATAAGAAAAAATATACATTTGGAATTTTTACTTTTTTCTTTGCCTCTACACACTGTGTCACTAAATATATCTCTGCACGCTCACACACCCTCGTCCAGTAAAGCTTCAGGCCACCAGAATACACATTTTTTCCTCACTCGCATACACAAACCCTCACATCAGATCAGCATTGGTGCACTAGACTCTGTAAAAATTTTTCAGTCACACTTTTTTTTTTAAACTTGAGTCAATATAAACCTTGTTCAAAATGTTATGAAAAAATGTACATGTTTTTACAAGGCAGGTTGTGGCAGGACACTGGGGTTCTCCGCCTCCGGGTGGCCCCGAGAGAGGGGGCTGGAGCCTCACAGTTGCCTCTATCTCCTCCCACCACCCTCCCACCCCGCCCCAAGAACCAGCAGTGCCCTGCCCCAGTGAGTGCACGCACACCCATATTCCCTGGGGAACAGCTAGCTGACCTGTGCCACTTCCCCCACACCCTGGAGGAGGGAGTCAGGGTCAGCCAGGCCCTCTCCCTTGTAACTGTTCGCCCCTCTGGGCCAGACCAAAAGGACGCTGCTCTGTACAGGTAGAGTCCAAGGAGGTGTCAGCTCATCATATCATTGCTATTCACGCCGTAAGTGGAATTCTTCATCGAATCGTTGACCTCTCGGCGAAACGCGGACAGGTTCTGGGTGAACCTAAGAGAGGGTGCACACAGGTCGGGGGTTAGAACGGAAGGGAAAGGTTTTGCCTGAAACGTTTCTAGCAGACATATGTCTGCTGAGAGGCAGAACGTGTGAATTGATGGGTTTCATTTCTAAGGTCAGTAAATGATCATCAGTCTTAAGACTAAGGGAAGTTGGGCTAGTTTTGTGCCCCCTTCTACTTGCCACTTCATGGCTGGTCATAGCTGAGGCCGAGGGCCAGCCTGGGTTCATGGCAGCACAGAAGGACTTTCACTGGCAGAGGCGGGAAGTGGCCTTCACAAAGGAAGAGGAGGAAGCCGTCTCCGTTCTCAACGCCAAGGCCACTCGCTAGAGAACTGGCTACTGAGCACATGGGCCACGCGTGTGACCGACGAATGATGCAAAGGGAAGGGAACCAACATTCAGTCCCCCGATCACACCTTAATTAATTTTAAATTAAAATGCCATATTTTAAACTCAAGTAAAATTTAAAAATTAACTGAGAAAGATCTGTTATTCAATTCAGTTACTGGAAAAGTTCTAAAAACGTATGTAACTTTTATGAAATCTAAATATAAATAAAATATTTCTGATGAAAACTGAGCATCTGAATTCAGATACCATGTAAATATAAAATACATAGGATCTTAAACTTAATAAAAAGAATGTTAAAATTCTCAATTTTTAAATATTGATCACACACTGACAATATTTTTGGTACAATGGGTTACATAGAAATATTGCCTGTTTCTTTTTACCTTTTTGAACATGGCCACTAGAAAATGTACAGTTAGTGATGTGGCCTGCTCTCCTATCAGACAGCCCTGTTCACACAGCGTCTGAGAGACGAGGGCCCCCTTGTGTCAACGACCTGAAAAACGATCTCCTGGGATTTCTCGGCAGGGCCCTCTACACTCACCGGTCTCTGTTTTTTGTTAGGAGATTGCGCTCTATGCCTTCCATCAGGTTTTCGAAACACAGATGCATAGCCTGCTGCTTCTCTGGAGGCTGGCTGTTCACGATACTGTTCCTCAGGTCGGAAAAATACTGCGGGTCCAGGAGTGGCCCAGGGTGGAGAGAGAGGAATGGGAAAGGCGGATTAGTCCCCTGTCACCAAAGGGCGGAGGGAGTGCTCCTCTCCCACAAGAACGGACCATCTACTAAAACTGGCTGCCTTTCTTTTTAAAACCCAAGCAAGCAAGACCATGCACACTACCTGTACCTCACAAACATCCAGAACTCTGTAAACACTCCAAGTACTGGAACCAGAACTCAGGTTGCAGGTGCTGTGACCTCCAGGTACACTCCCTCCTTGTAACACTCCTCTCGCCTCACCTGTCTGACCTGCCCCGCGTGCCGACTTCCACTGGGCCAGTGATCACACGTTGTTCAGAGCATGAGTCGGAGTGCTTAGAAAAACGGTCCTTTCCCCTCTCACCGCAGGATGTTTGTGTTTCTCACAGTGTCCTCCCGGAAAGTGCGCACCCACCCTTGCTTCTGCCTCCGGGCACTGGGGCCTGGCTCGCTTACCTTTTCGTTAAGTAGTATCAAGCCAAGTAGGGGTCGGGACATAGACCACTGGTTCCTGCAGTCTTCGAAGATGATGATGTTCAGCACCGTTGACAGCATCTGGAAACGGAGAATCTGAGGCAGTGACCTAGTGGTGGCTCCCCGAGACAGAATTACAGATGCCAAACCCAGGGGTTTATGAGGGTGGAAGCCTTTCTGTCTGGGGTAAACCAGTGAAATATCTGTGCAGCTTCACTGTGATCTTCTGTTACAAGGTAAGTTTTCCTTTTAGGACATTTACCTTCCTGTTCTTTAAATTGGTTTCATAATTCATTTTCAGATGGACCTCCCTAGTCACTCTGATTGTGGGAAACGGGACTGGCAGCCCCACGACTACGGTGCAAACTCACTTTGCACTACAGCTCCTTGCACTGGTCTCAGAAGGGATGGCTTTATACCATTTGGGGCTGTGATGGGAATGTGAATCACCTCACTGTTTCCTTGGCGAGTAATACAGACAAAGACACGTTACGGGAGTAACAAGCTTTACGGCTGGACACTGCCAGCCCATGCTCCACTTAGAGCCACGGGTGGACACAGTCACTGTCATGGAAGGAGGACAGTGTTCACAGGCCAGGCCCGAAGCCCAGGGGCTGCTGTGACACTGAGTTTCTGTAACCGGTGATTACTCAACACACCCATAATCCACTGCCATTTTAAGGATAAACTTCTCCTGGGCAGCATTAGTCTGGTGAGATATGAGTCAGACTTACTGTCTTGCTTGGCTTCCCCTCTACCGAAGAGAGGTTCTTCCAGAGGGAAAGGAAAGAGAGAGAGAGGTTCTCCCCCTGTGAGGCACCACTCCTGCCTGCTAACCCTCCCGTTCCTCACCTGCTGGATCATTTCTGGATGCTGCTGCATGATATGCAGGAAGCGGTCACTCTCCTGGTTCAGGGGCGTTGTCCTCTTCTTGGTACTACGTGACAGCTGCTTGAAGAGGTACGTCACAATGTGGTCCAGGCAGGAGCAGCAGCCCGTGCACACCATGGTGTCTAGAAGAGAAAGGGGAGGGGCGGGAGAGAGCAGGGACACTGAGCTACTGCTGGTGACTTGGGCAAACACCAATGCCCTTGGCTGAGGTCCCAGAGGTCCCTGGTCGGACTGTGCTGTGACCAGTTTATCCAAGGCCACTGCTCAGGATGCTTTCTGTTAAACCCTCACCCTTAATACAGGTCAAAATTTCAGTTTGAAAGTGAGTATATGATAACAATGTAGTATAGATGTATGTCTTCTGCTTCATAAAAAATAACAAGTAGTTCACATGTAGCAAGTACTCCTACTGTACCAGACACTGTGCTGAGGACTTTGCAGATATTATCTCTAATTTATCCTCTTGAGGACTCCAGGAGATAGGCTTTCCATTTTACAAATGAGTAAACCAAAGTATGGAGAGGTTATGTGACTTGCCTCAAGACCCCACTGCTAGTAACTGCAAGGGCTGTGAACAGAATCCAAGAAGCGTGAGCAGTGAGCCTACCCTCAGACTACCTGGGGGATGCCGACGCACCCAGCGTAGTGCGGCCTGTCACACCGACACTGGCTAGGGTGGGTGCCGGGCTGTCTGTCTCTGGGGCATCTTGGGGAGTGGGCCAGTGGGGACTGCAGACTCATCCATGCAGTTCACAAAGGGGACACTGCAGTGCAGCCTGTGGACAGAGTTCTGACTTGGCAAGGCTCAGGACAGAGGACTAAGGGACGAACCTGTAAAAGAGGAAACCATTCTGCTCCTATTTGTGCACAGGTCCCTCTATTTTTAGGAAGCTAGGAAGCAGCTCCCCAAGCTGCCCTAGGTGCGACCGTGCGCCAGCTGAGCAAGCATGCAGCAAAGGGGTGCACAGAGGCGTGGGCGACTCCCCAGGGCGACAGCCCGAAGGCCACTCCACGCACGTGCAGTGTATCGGGGCGACTTTGCAGCTGCCTTAACCTTTCTACTTATGTTGTGCTCGGCCCAACATAAAAGTGTACTTTATTCTCTGAACACACAGTGAGATGGCTGGAAGGCATCCTGAGGACAAAGCGGTTGACGGGAACCAGCTGGAGCAGGATGGAAAACGTCTGCACTAGCTGTGTAAAGCTCTCCCATAGCTTCTACTGCCTCAGGACAGACCCCAAACTCCATGACAAGACTGACCAGCCCCCTTGTGATCTCCAAGTTTGCCCCCGTCTCTCTCTTGCTCCAGCTTCATTCCTTTTCATCCTCTTCTGCACGGTGTGCAGCCATCTGGATTCTGGATCTTTCTTGCCTCTAAGTGCCAGTACTTGTGGTGCTTGCTGCTAGGAAGTCCCACCGCCCCATCCTGGTAAGAATGCTGCAGCCTTTCATGTAGGTTTAACACCAGCTCTCCTGCTCTTCCTGACACCCTCCTGAAACCCGGGAGTTTAGGGGGTGCTTCCCGAAAACTCCCATAGCACTTCACACCCCCCTGCTGTCCTGGGTAAGCGAAGAGGAAGGTGTCTGTTTCATCCACAGATAAAAAGCTCCTAAAGGGCAGGGGCTACGTGTTACGGATCACTGTATCCTCAGTGCCCAGCATGTGCCTGATCCCTAGGAGGTGATCAGTAAGGATCTGCTGGGAGGAAATGCAATTACGGCGTGCTCTGTTGGGAGGGCCGACTCCCTAAAGCAGTAAGCCTTTGGATACTGGGGCAAGATTCTCTTTTTTTGTTTAGTTAAGTGGTAGAAACCCCCCCTGCCAACCCAGGTGCTTACCAAGTGCAGTGAGTCCTTCAGATATGGAAGAGAGAATATACATGATGACATGAGGTTCCAGGCTTGCAATAAAGTTCATGTGGTCCTGCGTCAGGACTTCCAGTAGTGAATAGTAAGACTGACTGAGCTTGGGGTAGTCCTGTGGGGGGACAGGAAACGAACATCAGCGTAGGCACTGTGAACCTCAGCATGCAGGGAGCAAGACCTTAAATAGAAGAGCTCAGTTCCCTTCATACGGGAAACAAAACACCTAGCTGGAGCTGGGTTACAGTTCTCTAGAGGACTGCTCAATCGTGGTCTCGGGCCGAGAAAGCCTGAGCGGGAGGGGTCAAGGCCCGTCAATGAAGCCTAAGTCTTACCAGGAGGTCGCTGTGGGGAATGGAGAGGAGCAGCTTGATGAAGGTCTGGAGAGCATTGTCCAGAGCGTCGTCTCCGTAGAGACGGAAGACTCCGAAGTTGACGTAACTCCCACTGAGAGCAGCCTTCAGCATGGAGAAGCAGATGGAAATGCCCTTGAGCTTCAGTGCATAAACCTGATCCTTCGGGACCTCTCCTAGTGTCAGGATGCGATTGCCTGAGCAGACACGTGATAAATATATTTCTTTAACCACGTTACAACAGACAGTTTATATACCGACTCAACCCTCCTGCTCTGAAGGCTCTCAGTGCCAGTTGACACTACAATACAAACATAGGAGCATCCCAGCATGCCTTGCAGCGCTGTCCTGGTGGCCACCTGAGCTAGCCCCAGACCCACTGCACGGAGTGTGGTGACGCAGGTGCAATTCACTTCCAGGGCTGTGTTCTTCTGAAGTACTTACCGTACATCGTTATCATCTTGCTAGTTTCTCTGAAGAGCAAGATGCCGTTGGGGGAAGAGACATCAAACTGGAGTCGCTGGGATCTGAGCAGAGAACACAGGAGTCAGAGGTGTGACGCCAGAAGACGGGGACACTCCAGGCTCTCAGCAGAGCACCTCGGGCGATTCTTTCTGCACTAAGACGTGCAGATTACCTACCCTGATGTGAAATAACCAAGCTAATCAAAGGTACTTAACCAGTGATAATAGCGTTTATCTTGAAGGCCAACATGCTAGATTTAAGTTCTATGGCTCAAATTGAAAACATTAAAAGAAAACAAAAAAAATGAGGCAGCAGATAAAATTACTGTTTTAAAACTCTCGGTTTTGTCTGATGAAAAGCAGAGCTGCTGACACTGCCACTTCTTGGAAGTACTAACTCAGCCTTCAGACGTTAACCTGCATTTACCTTAGCTGCGGTAGCTGCGGTAGCAGCTAAGGGCCGGGACATGCCCCCTCACCACGTTCTATGGCAGGAAGATGCAAAGGGACTGGGAACGCTGCACCATGCGTCAGGCAGGGGAGGCAAACATTTAAAACTGGCCTGAGATTTTAGCTCCTGACTGTGCCCTAGACCAGGCAATGCTGGTTTGGTTTGCTCTACCTTGTAATGAGCTTCCCGGAACCTAGGTGTTCTTCCTTTCCTCCCGACGCTAACTCCATCGGGATCTAGCTCTACAGTGCGCCCCGAATCCTTCCACTTCCTCTATGGTCCTCTGCTTCCACTCCTGCCCTCTGCAGTCCACTCTTCGTGTGACAGCTAGAATGGCATCGTCACATGATGTAGAGACTCGCACACCTCAGCAGCTGTCCGCTGCACTGAGAGGACAGGCCTACTCCTCACTACTGCGGTGCCACGTCGCTGTGGGGGCCCCTGCCCGCCAGGCCCCCCATGCACCATGCTCCCTCCAGGGCACTGTTCTGTCTCGTGCTGGCGGGCTCACCCCACAGCAGGACTTTGGCAGTTGTTTCCGATGTTTCGCATGCTCTCTGCCCTCGCTGCAGGGCAGCCAGACTCCTCGCCACTCAGACACCGGATTAGGCGTCGCCTTCTCTGACCCGCTCCCTTCAGTCCCTTTGTTTTAGTGCACTGTCTTTCCGACCCCTCTCCACTGTCTGAAATGACTGTCTGCGCTTGCTTTCTGTCGCCCTCCCACAATGTGACGTCTGAGAGGGCAGAGGTTCTGTCCTGCACAACAGCTCACTGCCTGGCAAAGAGCAGATGCTCTCAAGTCTCTATTTTATAAACGAGCAACTACTGACTACAGGCCTTGTGGGAGGAAACCACTTCTTTTGAGTACCGCCACTCCCCACCAAAACTATTCTCTCAGAAGAGCCATGAGAGGCAGAAATATCGGTCTGAAGTTCTAGTAGGTCGAAGTGCTGATTCTTCTTTTTCTCCATCCCTAAACCACTGTGTAAATTTAACAATTTGGTGTTTTGGAAATTGTTCTTACTTTCTGTTACAGTAAATCTTTATTGATCCAGCTGTAATTTGCCTATTAAGCACCTTTCTTAAGAAAGGGCACTGTAATGTGTCCCCAGTCACTCTCAACTGCCTCCATGAAAGGTGAGGGGCACGGCGTCATTACCAAATGTCCACTTTCGTGTGTGTGCAGGGAGATCAGAATCCTGGCTGCCAAACTCATTTCCTGCAGGACTGTACAATGTGAGACTCTCTTCAGCAGTGACTGTGTCATCTTCCACAATCTGCCTGAGACACCAGGTGAAGCTGACTGTCTCGGGCTGACTCAGGTAAAGGGCAGCTGTGCCCTTCCTCCTTACCTGTTATGCACTAATTCAGCCATCAGCTTGAGCACAGGTGTGGTACAGGCTGGATCGTGGTACCACAGCTCAATTGCCCGCTGGAGAATTGGCATGTAGGATGGGTATCTGCAAAGAAAAAGCTAAGGAAGAATTCTGAATCCAGGAAGGTACAGAATTTAAAATAATTTCTCAGCTCTGGCCCAGTATAAACTGCCTGATTACAATTCTCTAATTTCCTGTCTTGGAATGATTGTGTGCCCTTTAACTTGTAATAGGTACCTAATAACACACTGTAATTTATATACTGTCTTTCTTCTGAAGAGCACACTGTGTTTCATATTGTAATTTATTCTCTTACCACATGTGGTATGACAGGGAATCAGCCATTCCTGTCACGCAACTATTGGAGAAACAGAGGCACTCAGATTTGAAATGATTTAGTCAAATTATGAAGGTTTGACTTTCTAATTTCTAGTAAAGCTGTCTTTTTCTTTTAGTAGATTGAAATATCTCTCTTTCCTAAGAGCAGGAAAATTCCCGTGTAACAGCTGCGCAGTGGGAGATTCGCCAGGCATCCCATCTGTGACTCAGAGACGCCGGGAGGTGGCTCAGGCACGTCCCCAGCTCAGTGAGCAGGGTGGACGGCATGGTGTCTTCAGAGTGCGGTGACATGGCAGCTCACAGGACACGTATAGGGCAGGTGTTCTAGCCACTCTCCACCCTTTCTGCCTGACACTCCTCCCCCTGCCTTCCTCCCCACGGACCCCGTCACTTATTCAAACACCAGTGAAGGCCAGCTGTGATACGTGTTAGGATACATCCATTCAAACAGCATCATGAAGCTGGTCTTGGCATTGAAGGCAAAAGCTATCCCTCTCAGGTCTCTTACCAGGCCGACTAGAGTTCGCTGCAGTAGAAGGCAAAAAATATGTTAAAAACAGAAAAAGCAAACCTCTAACCACCTGATGGTGCCTTCACATACCTGTAAACAAGTTCTTCCTCCCACCATTCAACAAATAACCCTTCCCAAATACTTGTAATTGGTCTCTTCCATATGAGAGTGAAATCTTTTCCCCTGGAAAATTATTTTTAGAACCAGGCTACACTAAAAAAGGGACAGCCCCTTTTTGTGACAGCCCCTACGGCACAAACAGAGCCTGACCAAGTTGCAGACATCCATGTGGCAATCATGCGGAAAGCAGAGAAGGAGAAACGTGCGTAGGAAGAGGCAGGGAAGGAGGGGGAAAGAAGAGGTGGGACTCCTGTGTTCCCCGAAGGCCTGGCCCCGCACCTAAGACAGAGGTGCCCACAGCACCCGGGGCCCAGTGCAGACCCTCCTGGGAGGAAGACTGAGGAGGCCACACGGTTCCCGGAAGTAAGACAGATGGGCCGAGCCGCAGAGCTGAGAAGTACTGCGGCACACTTTCCAGAGAGAGCCTGAGGCCTGCAGGCCAGGTGACTTGCCTGAGTCACGCTGCGAGCGGCAAGCAGGCCAGGAGTGAGCCTCACGGCACCGAGACTCCCAACCCAACACTTCTGCTCTCAGGAGGACTTTTACTTGTGGGCGCTGCACAGTAGTAAGACTCCTTGTAAAAGCTAGCAGTTGTCAGTAGGCTCAAGGAGGCAGCCCACTGTGGATCCTGACTCCTTCGTTAAAAATGTCTGTACCCCTACTAACAGCTTGCCTTAAGCAAACAGTGCCATTCCTAAACCCACACCATGAGCTCCATGTTCAAGTCTCAGACATGGTCCATCTACAGACTTGTTACATGAGGTGTAACAAGGATACGGTAGCAGTTGTAGTTCATGGCCACGATGGTTCTTTTCATTAACTTTACCTGCATTATACGGAACTAACGTGATGGGGAAGAGGGATGACATCCCTCAGTTACCCTTGACGTTGGCTGTCACTCTAGCCTACATTATTGGTATGTCCCACACTAACGCAGCTTTGAATGGTACTCATCTCAGACCCTAAAACACTAACACAAAGGAGGGGCGGGGAGTAAGTGGTGCTGCTCTCTGACTTCCCTGCTGACTTGAATATAGAAAACTAAGAGGCTTTTCTAAAGATGAAAAATTAGCATTTTAGAACGTCAAGTAGTACCTGGCATTTTGGGGGGCAATACACCTGGCTAGTTGGTAGGTCTAAAACTTGGCTTCAGTGTCATACGGACACTATGAAAACATCCTGCAAATATTAACAGCACAGTGTCTCTTGGTTTTGGTACAGAGATCTACAGATAAGGAGAACAGATGTACATGAGGTAAAAAGACAGGGAAAGCAAAACCTAAAAATGATAATTTTGAGAGCCAGGCATCAATAACTAAGGGTAATTTTAAAATGCCAGCCCTGGCTGGTGTGGCTCCGTGGATGGAGCGCCGGCCTGCAAACCAAAGGGTCGTCAGTTTGATTCCCAGTCAGGGCACATGCCTGGGATGTGGGCCAAGTCCCCAGTACGGGGCATGTGAGAGGCAACCACACATTGATGTTTCTCTCCCTCTCTTTCTCCCTCCCTTCTCCTCTGTCTAAAAAATAAAACAAATCTTTAAAAAAATTCCATATATACAGAAATTCATAAACCCTTCTAAATGACTCATGTATCAAAGAAATTCTAATGGAAATTAGAAAATACAAAAAAACTGAATGATAATAAAAATGTGAGACATCAGAACTTGGGAGCGTAATGCTACTGAACTACACACTTAAACGTGGCCACATGGTAAATTTGATGTGGGTTTTTTAAAAAAAATTTTAAATCCTCATCTGAGGGCATGTGCATTGATTTTAGAAAGGAAGGGAGGAGAGAGGGAGAAGGAGAGAGGGTGAGAGGGAGTGACAGACAGACAAACAGGCACATATCTATGTGAGAGATAAACAGCAACTGGCTGCCCTGACCCGGGATCAAACCCACAACCCAGTAAGTGCCCCAACCAGGGACTCAACCCACAGCCTGGTGTACGGGACGATGCTACAACGGAGTGAGCCAGCCGGAACGTGTGTGTGTGTGTGTGTGTGTGTGTGTGTCCATGTGTTTTTACCACAGTTAAAGAGACAACTTCTGGATAATGTACCCAGAGGCACACTTACAGTCTTACGTGGTTACAACAGGAAATAAGGACTGAAAAGTTAAGAACAGAATAACCCCAAGGAAAATATATGAAAATAAAAATAAATGAAATACAAAACAGATAAAATACAGCTAAAACAAAGCAAAAAAAAAAAAAAAGACTAATGAAACTAATAGAGCATTAAAAAGGAAAAGGGAGCGTAAACTAGACACACAACAGAGATTAACAAGGCAAGGCAAAAACATAATATAACTTTGTGCTCAGACATTTAAAAACTTAAGACATACACACAAAAACCCTAAAGGCTGCTTAGAAACACACTTTAACGTAAGAGTTTATTAACCCATACTGGCTCTACCATTTCAAAACCCTGGGAGTCTGGGGGATAAACACAAAGCCAGTCCAGTGGAAAGTTTACGGCTGAGCACTCTTTCTGCACTGCTGGCTAATCCAGTCTCCACCAGGAGATGTCCTCAACCAGAGGCTGACCAGTCAGCGGGCGAAGGACTCACCTTTGCCTCTTGCTCATTGAAAGTATTCGTGCTAAACATCTGGGCCACGGCCTCAAAGGCTGCTGTGAGTGGCAGCATGAACTGCTCATACTGATCTTCATCCTCTCCTGTAAGGGAACGAGCAGGACGTGACCCCAACACGCAAAATGCAAAGTTGCGTGTGCATGGAAAATGAGAGGTTATAAGAGATGAGCAGATCCAAGGGTAAATCAAGGATCCTTTATTATCCCAACAGGTATTAGTAGTAACTTCAGAATCAAATGTATATATAGGAACCATTTTTAAACTAGAAAATGACAAAAATCCTCCTGTCCAGGAACGTTCACATTTTTCAATGCTGACTGACAACATCAGAGATTCACATAAATGTGTATGAGGCACTCTGGTGTTCGTTCCTTTTCATTCGGAGAGAGCCAGTGTCAGCTGAGAAAGGACCAGCCTGGTGCGTGAGAACTGGATGAGACTCGAACTTGAATCCGTGCGTGTAGGGGCTTTGTTTACATTTTTCTTTTTTCAGTAACTTTCACAAGCTTAAAAAACTTAGTATCACCGTAGTAGACTTAAACAGCCCAACGTATGGCGGTGCCGTTCCGCTTCAGGCACCGGTGCAGCCCGCACCGCTGCACCACAGCTGGAGCCAGAAAGAGGCCCGTGGCCCCTGGGCTCACACGTGCCACTGAACTGGGAAAGAAAAGGCTTCGCTGCCCGTCCCGGGTGGTCGCACCCCTTTTGTGACCACCAAGATGCATTCATGGATCTCAGTTTCCAACTCCCCTATTTTATGGATGAGAAATATAAACAGAATTTTAAACCCATTGCCCATCAGCTGAAATCTTCAGGTGCATTCTGTTATCTCTTCCAGGTACGGGGACCGCGACGGCGGTGTAGTCTTCGAGGACTCAGACTGTTATTCCATGTGACTGTGTTACTGCTGAAACAACAGAAACCACCTCCCCCCACATCTAGCTTTCTATCCTCCAGTAAAAATGTAGAACTATGTCAGATTACTCTGTAAACCTCTAGGATTTATTGCAGTACCTAAATCCACCATGAGGAGACGCCCAAGCGCTGTGTAGAAGGTAGTCCGACATCGCATGTCCGTCAGGTTGGACTGATTGTTAATACCCAAAAACGAAAAGTGCTCGCTCTGTTGAGAAAGAGGAAACAAGTGAAAACGACAGAACGCAAGCCGGTCATTTCAGACCTACTGCGCCCTTTCAGGCTAACGACTACACCGTTGTTCCTCAAGGGTCTGAAGGACACTAAGAAAAGGGTTTTGTTACTGTTCTCTACAGCCCGTTTATCTCGGTGTGAACAACGGCAGGCCACTAGGGCCCCAAGGAGCAGTTCTGACGACAGTTCGGCGGGAGCTGCCGCTGTGCTGTGAGCCAGGGACTGACTTCGGCTGCGGCAGCACCCACCCAGGACCCAACCCGACATCTCCTGTACGTGCCGAGAAGGTGTGAGTGGGGAGCTGGAGAGCAGAGGCGGGAAGAGGGGCTGCCGTCACTCACCGTGTGATTGTTCAGCATGAACTGCACCGCACTAAGCTTCACGAGTTTCCTTACGCTACTGTATGTAAGGACGGAGGAAGAGGGTCAAGGAAAGTGTCATGTGAACCCAGAATCTTTACAGCAGAAGGAAACTCTACTTTATCCTAAGTACAGTTTCTTTCTTTACTACGAATTCCATACCCCGATAATCTTGTTTTTCTTAACCACGTGAGTATGACACTGTCCAAAGGGAGAGTAAATGTGTCCTCTTCTAAGCAGTATTCAACTAGTCCACGGGGAAAGCACACCCTGAACTCCTGTCTAAGAAAACAGAAGAGCCCAGCAGTTTCCTCCAAGAGTCATGAATATCCTAAAGTGACTTTCCTTCACAAGGCTTCTCAGAGACAGCAAAGCCCTAAGGCCCTGCCTAAGGCATCCACTGTGTGCAGTGAGTCAACCTTCTCTGCCA
Organism: Tonatia bakeri; assembly: GCA_004024845.1. Lineage (NCBI taxonomy): Eukaryota > Metazoa > Chordata > Mammalia > Chiroptera > Phyllostomidae > Tonatia > Tonatia bakeri. Next base: position 171,390 of record PVIA01002698.1, on the reverse strand, counting down.
TGCATTTAGGATGGTACTAGCTATAGAGAGTCTTTGAAAGAACTGAGAAAAAGCTCAGTATTTTAGGGTTTCCTTCTCTGGCAGACCCTTGGTTGTGAAAGGTTGTCTCAGAGCAAGTCAAGCTTTAAGCAGACCTAGTCCAAGTCAAGAGGAAGCACCACCACTACTTTTACTGCGAAAACTTGGCAGCAGGTTGCTTCTACCAACAGGCTGACCATCAGGATGGACTCTGTGGCCACTGAGGATGCTGAAATCCTGGCCATAAAGAGTGTGTACCCATCAGACAGATCTGGTGGGTTTTGTGGGTCTCAGAGATAGCCGGGGATAAACCTGTAATAAACTATTGGTGGGTGGGTGGGCTCATTTTGGGGATCTGGAATTATTCCTAGATTCTGTGTGGGCACTGCCTTTGGCTCCTGGGAGAAAGGAAGATACCTAAGTACACATAAAGCTAAATGAAAGTGGGAACAGCAGGTAGCTTCCCGCTTTCAAGAGGGCGGCACACCGCAGTTCCTGTTGTGCACAGAAGCTAGCTTAGAAAAGGATATCCAATGGAGAGGTCATTGAGAAGCTGTAGTGTCTTGGAGGTGATTGGTTCACAGCGGCCCCAGTACTTCAGGTTGGTGATGCTGGAGGACAAAAAGAAAAAAAAAAGCAGGAGACACTTTTGATTTGCCTGATTTCCTTGAGGGTTGGGAGAAGAAAATCATCCACCACGAATCACCACACATCTGCATCACCAATTCACAGACATCACAACCACAAAAAATGGGTATAAAATCTCCATACTTACATTTGGTTGACTAGAAAAATTATCCTTCAGATAATCTTCACTACTTGGTTCCAAAGCTACACTGGCCCATACCCAGGCCCTTGGAATTCTGGGGCACTCCAGGGCTGATTTCTGCAGCAAGGGTAAGAGATTTCTGCGGCAGTGATAACATGCAGACGTATGCAATTCTGCACCTGCACCATCCACTGTCAGCTGCAGAATTCTAGTAGCCCTTGCTTCTGGATTCTTGGCTGGCAGAGTCCTTTAAGACCCCCTTTGCCTTTTTCATCTTAAATTATTAACCAGCTCATGGAAATGAGTGTTTAGGATTGGGATGGTTGGAAGGAGGCAAAATGTCATTTTGCACACAGCCCTGGGTAATTTGGCTCCTAGTGTGTGCTTTGATAAATTGAACTCCTAAAAAAAGGAAAATGTAAACAAAGGGGGCACAACTTAAAAAAACACAACAACAAAAAAAAGGGCCAATTAGGAGTTTTGTTTTCTTCCAACTTTGAAGACAAGTCAAACAAAAGCACTAGGTTTTGGAGATTCGAGGCTCTCAAAGGGTGTGATGCTTCTTGAGAGGAACAAGCCTGTTTTAAAGTGGGGCTCTCCTCAGGGGCGGGCATGCCTAGTGAAAATCAGCACCAGAAAGCAAGTGCCCACTAGGGGCACCCTGGCAGCAGGGAGATTAAGTGAGAGGCTGAGCACCAATCACTGGGAGGGAGGGCCATTTTCATGATGGCCCTGACAGGGTTTCACCTGTGACTCCAGAGGCTGTGAGTGAGAGTCCACGTGAACAAAATTAAATCCTCGCCTGTACAAGCCTGGAATGCTCTGGGGCCGGGCCATATCTCTAAGCACAGCTTGTCACACACTCAAATGCACAATTTTCTGACGCAAACGATCAATGCTGGAAAACCAAGGCACTGGCAGCACAATGCCAAGATCACATTTTACAGTTGCAACAGGATTGCAAGGGACTCTTGCTGATGGCAAGCCAAAACACTTACATTTTTCCTATGAAGACGCTCAGGACCATAGTCTCATCATTCAAGCCCAGGACCTCCGAGAGCCGGCGGTACAGCTGGTGGCGGTAAAAGAGAAAGTAGCCGAAAACCAGGGATTAGAACAATGACATCTCACTACTGTTTGTGTCCTCATGCGGGACTAGGATGTGGGAAGAGGTGGACAACAATGCCGGGCAAGTCTACTGCAGTGATAGGCTAGTTTCTAAGTTTTAGTAAATACTGGACAGACGCCGAGCTATCTTACAGTCCCCTTCACCCTGAATTTACACCGTCTCAGCCTTCTGCTGTTCTGAGCATCGGTTCACGTGCAGAGACTGAGAACTGGTAATTCTGGGGACACCAACAGTTCTGGCCGGCCATGTGTTAAGTACAGGGAGCACTAGAGAAGCGGGCCCACTCTCTGATGAGTCTCCCAACTCCGCAGACTGAGACGACATGCGGACTACCCTGATACATACAGCCTGGAGACTGCAGCTGAACTGCTTCCAGCGGTTTCCCTCAATCAGCAATCCCACAAGCAGAAAGAACCAATAGAGCCAACTGAGAGTGTGTTACCTTAGAGGATTTTTGCACCTGGTCCCCGATGTAGATCTTACGAAATTGTTCAAAAAAGCTCAGCATGGCCAGCTCCAGCTTCTCGTTGCCTGCCTGCGCCAGGCGCGAATCGGTGAGGTTCATCAGCTGCAGCACCCTAGAGGAAGCACGGAACGGCTCTCTCAGCCACGGCGCCCCGGCCCCTCCAGAAACAGTCTCCCGCGTCTCCTCTCCTTTCCGTCCTCTGAAAGGCACTCCCTGCGGGCTCTCCGCACTGGAGGAACACACTCTCCTCTCCATTCTGCCCCACAGGAACCACAGCCAGGGACAAACATGAACGCTTTAATCCAGCGAGACTACAGACTGGGGCAGAACTCATAATCAGCTTAGAAATAGTGTGTGTGGGGGGAACCCTAGTACGACAATAATGGTCTTCCTTGAAATCCCTGTGAGACCTCGAGTAAAGCAATTTATTTTCCAAGTCCAAGTTCCTCATGTATAAACTGAGGGAGACTGAAGGAAGCCGGTGATTCTCAACCTTTTGTCTCAGAGCCATGAAGGAAATGGATACACGTGAAGGGCGATGTTGCAGCAGGTAGCACTTCCGGGGACCAAAAGCGGATATGCTACCTGTGACTTCATCCCTCCTCCTTGCACCCGAGCCCGAGAGAGAGCCTGCTGGGCTGCAAGTGAGGAATCATGCTGAGTGAATGAGATCAGCATTACCGTAAGCGAGTCACTTGGCATTTCGATATTGTGAGAACAGGTAACAAGCTATTTGTGACATTTCATGAGTCAGGAGACTCAGCCATCGTGCTGCAACACTCAGTACAGCACTGGTACAGAGGGACTGTCTAACTCAGTTTATGCTGTGACACACACAATATCACGTCAGGCTGCAAACTCAAAGAGGTGTATTACATGTCACCCTAGTACATCTTTGCTCAACTCTTCAAACAATGCCAGTGTGACGTGCTGTGAAGACTTCCGTCAGGGCTAAGACACCTACGGGCGAATGGACATCGGATCAACAAAATGGGGTGGAGGGAGACTGGAGGAGAATTTCAGAATACGAATAAGGCTTATGGACTGAAATGCTTGGGACCAACAAATGCTAAGGCATCATGGTAAGATGTGCCATCTCTAAGGAGAGCACCCAAAAGTTTAGAACCCTCCAGGGCAGCGCTCCCTAGAAAGGCCAAACCAAGGCAGCCCACATCTTATCAGTTCTGAGGTCCTGGCCTTCAGCAGAACTGAGGGCTGCCCCCAGTCTGCTTTTCCTACTTGTGCACCCATCAGGTCCACGCTGAATTACCACAACAGTTTTCAGTCAGGATGGTACACAGAGTTCCTGCTACACTCATAAAAGGTTTAAGGTTGGACCTATCTCTGTCCTTCATTTTCACGGGCAATCAGCTTTATGAGATGACATTCTGTCAACGGGGAGGAAAGCATTAACGAAAGCATTAACAAATCATGTCCGGTCCCTGTGGTCCCAGAACCCGAACAGCGCACGGGCAGGGGTGGGCCCAGCAGTGACATGGGAAGCCAGGGGGGAGCACTTACCGACAGACAAGCTCGCCATCCATAGCATCTTGCTCATCAGTGCTGGCAAAGGAGACCCGGCCACCAATCACTGCACCAATGATGTAAACCAGCCACGTCAGCCTTCCTGCGACAGGAAGGAGACCCACCACTGTCACCTCCAGTGGTGATTTCCGGAAGAAATCCCTCACTGTGGGGTTCATTTCTTACCAGGAGCCTCTGTTATCTGTAGGACACTATGGAGAAGCCAGTCTTACTTCCCTTACGGAGTGTGGCAACTACTCTGCTCGGGGGAGGGGGAGGCCAGGGGGCAATCCATCAGATAACCAAGGCTCCCCTATCAGCCAAGATCATTATTTTTGGAGTGCAGTACTTTCTTAAAATTAAACACAATCATTGCAGATGACGTCAGTTACTCTTCCCTAGTCCCCTGTGGCACTTAAATACATTTTTGTGTGTTTGGAGGTAACTGATGATGGAGGACGCCCTTTGAGGGAAGGCAGGAGGGAGGTGGCAGCGAGTGAAAGGGTACCGACAGCACCTGCCCCCAGGCCTGGCCCACCGCACGCTCACCTTCCTGCACAGCGATGTCCATCGGGCTTGCGGTGGCACTCTGCAGCAGCTCCTGATACGACTGGGCCGACTGGTCGAACAGCTGCACCAGGAGCGCACACGTCTTCTCATACTCACAGCGCCCGATCGTGGACAGCTGGTCCAACTGCTGCTGGACCAGACCGGTGTCCTCCAGAGGGTCCTCCAGCCCATCTCTGCTCCCAAGGGAAGAAATACGCCTACTGATCACCCCATCTGAGCAGCTCTTTCTTCTTCATTTAGCCACTCTTTCCACACTACTTTTAACCAAGGAAGGAATATCAAGAAAATTTGAAGGCATATGTCTTCAACCTAGCACCAGTCTCCCTTTGGAATATTTTGCTTGTTGGTGTCCAATCTTTCAATCTGAATTTCCAGTTCGCAACATATGTTGGCCTGGACCCACTCATTCCTGTGTTTCTCCCCGCCAGGAGCTCTGGCATCTTAGCCTCTCGCTTGTTCTCGACCACTGTAAACTTCGGGAGGACAAACACCCTGTTTCCGAGTGCGGTCAGTCTGACCAGTTGTGCTGGGAATTCAGAGATCTTCAGGTTTTAGGGAGGCAGTATGATGCTTCTGCCATGTAACGTGAACCCTCAATGGGCTCTGTGGTATGTCAAGTACAGTATTACTACGGCAAAAATGTGTAAATATTATGAAGAGTCATACTAAGTAGAATTTTTAAAAAGATTACAAAGGGTTTCCAGTGCATGTCATGTTTTGACATCAAATGATTTTTGGTGTCAAACCTATGAAAAAACTTAAGTTTTCACATCTTGGATTTCAGAATTGCAGACAGGGCCCTGTGGATTCATACCAGGCCCTGCCTTAACTACTGGTCTGTAAATTTGAAAACCTTATCATATCACAGGCTCTATGATTACATCACAGCACGACAACTCAGCCGCAGCAGCACCGCCACAACGGGCAGGTCCCTGCTGTGTGTTACCATGGTCACACAGTGGGCCAAGTAATTTACTGCCCACAACCACCTCACCCAAGAGCACACGGCTGGAACCAGCTCTCTGGGCCCAGAGCCGACAGGCAAAACCACCCCCTAACATGGTCTCACTGAAACCTGCGACTCCAGCAAACTCCTCAGGAACAGAAGCTATGTAGTTAATAAACAACACCTCCCAGTGGGCTTCACAAACACTCAGCTTTTGAAATGATTCAAGTCATAAATAGCCGGGACAATGAACTGTTATGACAATTAAATGCACTCGAACCTAAGCAAATTAAGAATCCAATTTGGGCCCTGGCGGGTGTAGCTCAGTGGATTGAGCGCGGGCTGCGAACCAGGCATCGCAGGTTGGATTCCCAGTCAGGGCACATGCCTGGGTTGCAGGCCATGTCCCCCAGCAACCGCACACTGATGTTTCTCTCTCTCTCTCCCTCCCTTCCCTCTCTGAAAATAAATAAATAAAATCTTTAAAAAAAAAAAAAAGAATCCAATTTGGAAATAGCCGATGAAAAAGAGTATACAGAGTAATCTTTAAAGTTCTCATCACATGAAAAAACACTGTACCTACGTGTGCATGTTAACCACACTTACTGCGATCACCTTGCAATATAGAGAAATAACGAATCACTACATTGTACATCTGAAACTAACAGAATGCTGTATGTCAGCTACACCTCAATTAAAAAAAGGTTAAATGAAATCTCAAGGTTGGGGCCCTAATCCAATAGGACTGGTGTCCTTAACAAGAAGGAGAAACAACGCAGATACACCTGCGTGCACAGAGCAGGCCGCCTGAGGCACAGAGAGCAGCAGGCCATCCACAGGCCAGGGAGAGGGGCCTCACCAGAACCCACCCTGCTGCCACTTGGATCCCAGACTTCTAGCCTCTAAAGCCGTGAGAAAAATAAATGTCTGTTTTTAAACAAACAAACAAACAAACAACCCCCAAACCCAAACAAATGAATACCCCCCCCACACACACACACAAACAAGAAAAGGTCCCTAAAACAAAGAATAACTTAACTTCATGAAGGTTTTTTCTGAAAAGGTCTGACATTTCTTGAGTTTCAAGTTTCTGGTCCAGATAATGGGGCAGACAGAAACCATGTGATAATGTAATGCGATTAATGATCAGTTGCCTAGAACTCCTATATCTTCTAGTAAGCTCTGGACTGTGTAGTCCCTTTTTATCTGTTTAATATTTTAGGAGTTCCCATTAAACACCTATAATTTACACACTATAATTCTTACTATCTATAGTCTATAAACATTTCTCTCTTGTTGAAAGAAGAATCGGGGGCAAGGACAAACATTACACTGACACACTCTGCACCCGAAGACACTACTCTCTCGGGTCCGTGCTCCTCTGCCCGCACAAGAACGTGGCCGCTAACAGTATTAGCTCCAATGAAGACTCCTACCAAACACATTTTTGCCAACTGGGTGTCTGATCTCTGGCACCTCTGACACCAGGCCACTGGTGGGGGAATGAGAGGGGCTGTCCTAGTGTCCTTACCTCAGTATGATGTGCACAGACTCCAAACGGGATGTGATGTAGGCTTTGGTGACTTCAGGAGTGTAAGTTTCCAGCATGTGGGGCTCTGTGGCTTTCACATAGGGCACAGAGGCTGCCAGCCGCTGCCACAAGCTCAGGAGATAGTGCACACTATTTGGGGCAAATTCCCAGTGCTAAGGAAAACCAAAAGAGCAGGAGGCATATTTCTTATTTATACACAATACACCAGCCCCATGCCACTCAACACAAAGGAAAAGACTCAAAAAAAAAAAAGATGATAAACTTTTATGGGCTTTGTTCTGTGTATGGCAACTAGTCTCACATGTTTCTTAGTATTTTGGAGATTAAGCATCCAATGAGAAAGCTGCTCTATGCTGGATGAGTAAACCTTACTGCAAGGAAAACCTTGCGTCAGTGACTCTCAAACATCAGTCTGTATGAGAATCACCCAGAGAACGCGGTAGAAACAGAGACGCCAGGGCTCCACCCGGAACCTAGAAAACCAGAAATTACGGGGGTAGGATCTAAGCATCTGTCTTTTCCATCAGGCTCCCCAGATGATTTTGATGTGAGCCATAACGCTTGAGAAGCACAGACCTCATTACAGGACTGCGACAGGGAGGGCACGGACTCGCCCCACTCTTCTGTCTAGCTCTCTGCACCACCCTGCCTTTCTGGGGGCGACCCTGAGGGGATTCTCCAGCCTGCATCTCAGCATCACGCTGGCCATTCCCACACCCTCCTCCCCCACTCTCTGCACTTCTGTAACATGCACGGGTAGGTGACAATCGTAGCTACTCTGCAGGGTTACCCTACATATACTTCTATTCACTTCTGGGGGGAAAAGGAAGAAAGAGAGAAAGAAAGAATATTATTGTAAGATTAAAAACAGTGAGCAAGGGAACAGGTTCCCGTATTTCCAATGTTTAGGCAGAGAGAGCCAAGCAATCAAAGACAAACCTGTAGGCTGGTCACTGTGAAGTTGGCTATCAATCGGATGACCTCAGGGTAGTTTTCCACCTTGACTAATTCTCCCAGTTGATAGTTACTCTTCAGTCGGGCCAGTAGTCTGCAAAACTCATGGTAATTGTTTGGGTCTGACAAACTCTGGCGACAGCACAGAAGGAAAACAAAACGCACAGTGTGACTCACTACTCTTCCGAATGACATCTGGGGTGGCATGAGGGGAGGGGGGAATCTATTTTAACCTCTGAGATGCAAGTAATCATTCAGAATGACACATTTGCATAATGCTCCTTAAAAATAATTTTATAAAAAGGATGGTCACATCAATACCTCATCTGTTCGTAATCATTATCTCGTGGCTTATTAGCCTCAATCAAAAGCTGAAATGCAAGCCCAGAAGGGTCACATTATAGGCCTAAGGTTGTAAAGCTGACAAATGGCAGATAAGGGCACGATCTAAGACGTAGCCAATCTGTTTGCTTCCCATCAATTGAAGGAAAGATAATGAAATTTTCATTTTAACATCTGTCAAATTTATCAAGTACAATTAAACTATAGTAGCGAAGTTATGCAAACGTTTTACATATTTATATTATCACGGCTATAATAAACTTATCCATCCTTATATCACGTTTATGTATTGCACACTGACATCGAACTTCTGATCTGTGTGCTATCATACCAGCACACTCGTTTCCTTAAATACGCCTCCCTCTGCTAGCACAGGAGACAGGCTCTGGTCTGTTTACCGCTCTGCCCCTGGCACGAAGGTGTTTCATAAAATTTGTGGAATGAATGACAAATAGTTGAATGAGAAACCTCCCTTCCCACCTAAAAGCAGCCTATACACTTCTGTAAATAATGTATAAAAAAAAATGGAAACAAAAACAAATTTAAATTCTTAATTTCTTGGAGAAAAATAACTATAGTTCATCCATCTTTTCCTGTACAAAGTGAACTTTCCACAACTCTGGCATTCCTGAAGCTACGGGGTACATCTCCTCTTTTGGGGAAATGTTCTCGAGAATTTTCTACAAATGTAGGTTCACTTAAATGTTCTGAAGAACAGCCTGAGCTGTTTTCTGGGATTCCCACTAAGTGAGGCCTCTAGATGGACATCCTCCTGACTCGTAACAGACATACACACACAAAACCATATATGTATGTTGTGATATATGGATATATTCAAAGAAAAACAAACCCTCGAGTCTTACCTGTGGATTTTCCAGTATCCGTTTAACACCATCGACGAGATGAGAGAGAAACTTGGCCCTCTCTGCGTTGTTGAACAGGGACCTTCTGACGGAGGCGATCTGGACTAAGCAGGACAAGACCTAAAAACAGGGCACACCCCAACCGCCACCGACTTTAAAAGACTGCACGGCGACTTCCACACCTTGTCCAACCCTGCACCATTCTTTACATGTGCCGCTAACTCTGTTCTCTCAGCCTCGCTGCTATTACAATACGGAAAGGTCAAGGAGAGTAGAACTTAAGAAAGAAAAAAAGCATTATACCCAATTTGATCATAACAACTACCTAAATTCACATTTTGGAAATTCATTAGGCATTATTCTCTGACCACCCCAATGGCTGCTTCCTTGATTCTTGTTAAGATACACATTTAAGGCTTGAAAATACCAAGCAATTCATCATTTGAATAAAGCTTTAGATTATACATATTTTTTATTAAGACCTTTGGGCTAAATGAGGCTTTGCTATGTAGTGCTACAATGAAATAACCAAGTCATATCTATGCGTGAAAAAAAAAAAAAAAACAGCTTTTATGCTGAAAACTTTTTACCCTTCCCCTACTGTGCTAGGTATTCACACTCTCTGCCCCCCCAGATCCATTTTCTAGCCCCCGCCCCTCTGCTGTTCCCTGGGAGGCTGGCCTCTGTGACTCACAACTACCAGGCTCCCTTGCCCTCGTGCTTCTAGCTGGCTTCAACCATTGGCACGTACCAGCAAGGGGATGAGGGCAGGAGGCAAGCAGCGCCACCCCCCCGCTAGGCCACAACGTCAGCTTTCTGCAGGGCTCCCTACTTTGCCCCTTGAAGCTTCCCACAACTGCTCACCCCAGGGGGTGCCGTCAATCCTCTGGTTGGATTTCCTTAATTCTGCCCATATCTTTATAAGTAGCCTTTTCACTCATTGCCCTTACTGAGCACATCACCTTTTCCTGGAGTAAACTCGATAAAAACAACACTGGATTGGGCTCTGCTAAAGCAAGGCCTGCGCCGACCTGGGAAGCACCACAGCGACGAGGAAAGCGGGGCACTGTGGAGACACTGTGCACAACACTCACCGCCGTACTACGTTTCTTTGTACGATTTTCCCAACAGCGCTGTACCCAACACGCTGAAGTACCAGACCTGTGTCTTTCAGGACTTGAATGAATTTTGTGATTTGAGGAGTTTAATTACTGCTTTAAAAGAAAAATACATCATTTCCAAGAGCTTTCAAATGTTATTTAGAAGTAAGTATGGAAGACTGCCTTCCCATTACAGCTTCCATTTATCGCTTACACCTGAGGGATTTTCAAAACTTTTCTCACTCAGGACACCCTTCAGCTCCACAGTAAGGAGGATCCCCGCACTCTAGTCTGTGGCAATTTGAAGTATGGAGATGAGACCAAAAAAACTTGATTTCTGCTGCAATTTGTCATTAGACAGGAATAATGTTAAAAAAATTGAGACTTTACTGCAGGAACTTTTAAGCTACAAGCTTCATCCTGGCTAGATAACCAATTCTACTATTTCCATGCTTTAGTTCTGTGATTTTGTACGAAATAATAAACACGAAGCTCACTTATTACTGCCATTTCCAGAAACAGGTTTGCTTTAGAAACGGACTCACCAGAGGTGAAAATGAAGGAGGGATGGAATGGTACAGGTCAAAAAACAGCTGCAGCGTCGAGGAGTCTAAGAACGCTGGAAGAGAGACACAAGGGCACCCCGCTAAGGACGTCTGCACGGGCACCGGCACTATGCGCCAGGGAGCACGCGTCTCCGCTTTCTCATCTGACAAGTGTGTCCTCTGAAAGTGACGGGCAGCTCTTTTGAGAAACAGATTTATTCTTCTGATAATCAGAGAACTTAAGATAACCAGGACGCTGTGCATAGAAGGAATTTTTATCCTTAGGAACACACAAACAAAGACACATGTTCTTTTGCTTGATTTTGTTTGTAAAGCTAGACATTACCTCAAATGAACACCTCTGGGTGGTTAATATAAGATGGTCAAAGTCACATCGGTGAGTAATTAAGAGCTCCGCCAGGCTGGGGGAGTCTAGAACAGGGGTGTCAAACTCATTTTCACCAGGGGCCACATTGGCCTCATGGTGACCTTCAAAGGGCCAAATGTCATTTTAGGACTGTATAAATGTAACTACTCCTTACCTAGGGGCAGGCAAGGAACCTGGTGCTGCTGTTTGCGCAGAAACAAGGTGCCGGGGTGGATTCAGCCCGCAGGTCCCCTGTGAGTCTAGAAGATGCTCCCAGAACCTCTCCCTTACTTCATAAAGATAGATGTTGAAATGCTAAATGTTCTTGTACAGTAAGCAAGGAATGGCCGGGGTCCTTTAGATCACCCTACGGACGCTATGTGAGCTGAGTGAGCAGCAGCCTGTTTCAGGGGTGCAAACCCTTACCTGATCTCCAGCTGGTGGGGATCTGGACTGTGCACAGGTCATCTGAGGACTCATCAGTGGACGTGCCAATGAAATCAAAGTTCAGGCAGTTATGAGTGAGTTTGAGCAGCTGCATGAGCAAACCATGCTGACTTTCATCATTCAAGTTTAGGTTCTTCCCGGAAGCCTGTAAAAATCACCACACAATGAGCCCCAAACAATCACTCCTCTCTTTTAAGTCTGCTTCCAGACTCACCAACAGGCTGCTGAGCCAAGAAAGGGGGGCTCTGTATGGACGCAGAAACACGATGTTCCCCTGGCCACAAGATGTGATGTTCCTCTTACCTTACTGTCCGTAGGAAAATCCTAGCTCCTTGTTTCATATTACAACGTATTTACCATAAAGCATGAAGCTGGTATTTAAAGAAATCTCCCTTCTGACCCTTATTCTTTACATGTAGGCACAGTGGCCACTGGGATTCCTGAAGCAATACGCGTGGTTACTTCGTTTGTCTGTGAAATTCTAGCTATTTCTTGACAGGGTTAAGTTTCAATTCTAGGAGGGAGCTCTAGGAAGTTACATACCCTGTCCTACCTTCCTTTCTCTTTTTAGTATCACCATCACAGGCGTCAACAAATATCTTTCAAACAAAACTTAAAACAAAATCACCACTGAATTTTATTTATTCACTCACAGTTGACCTGCCTATAGCTCAATGCTTGGACCATAGCTACTGGGACTCTCATAATCAAAGTTCACACCAGCTATGACCTTGGTGGCAGCTAATTGTTTTTGATAGTATCAGCGAGGAGGATGCAACCCTCAGTTTTCCCAAAAGCATTTCCCCTCCAGGGGTATAAGAACTTTTTTCAAGCAGCCTGCCCAACCTGAGGACTGTCTGGGAATTCTGAGATAAGTAAGTAACTGAAGAAAAAGATGGACAACATTAAGCGGAATGACAGAAAGAATCCAAACTTGTTTCTAAAATGAAAATTGGGATGTTCTGGAAAATGAGAACAAGAACCAAAGAACCCCAAGTCCCTCGAATGAACACAGAGCAAGAAGCTAATCCCATTTAGCTTTCTATAGGGACAGAGCAGCCAGACACTGAAGTTAACATTTCTTAGTTCAACTCTATCAATAAATGAATTGAAACGCCAACTTTTCTATTTTAAAACAGGCAATTTCCTTATGTGATACCATCTACCCCTTCAGGTCATGAAATCTAAACGGATGGGGAAATTCCACAATGTGTTTTTCCTTACAGATGTTGCTTGTCCATTTGCTGCTGTGAGCTCAGCAGGGCACAGGGAGCCAGCCTGCTCTCAGTGTGCTGGCAGCGCCGCCAAGCCGGCTCCCAGAGCGCCGGAGCTGACGTGCCTTACGGAGTCAGCTGGCACCAGGGGTCAGTCCGGCAAGCTCCGTCGGCGTCTGGGGCACAGGTGTTGTGTAAGGGATGATGACGACGACGTTTAAAGAGATGCGTACGTGCTCCCAGGGGCCGTTAAGAGATGACATCTAACAAGTACCCTCTCATTCTCATCCTTTCAAAATGAATGAGGAAGCCAGACCCAACCTACATACCTTACCTGTTTTAGTAAATTGCAGGAAAGCGTGAAGATATCAAATAACGACGAATCTCGGAAAGAAGAGGCTATTTTTCTGTGCTTGGTTAAAGGATGAGTGGTGTCTGCCTGTGCAGAAAAATAAACCAACGCAAGTTTTAGAATTCACCGCAAAGAAAACATTTTTCATGCAGACTTCATATAAACTAGATTTCCGGTAAGAGCAACATAAATACAAAACACATTTCTAACATTTAAATTACTGTGAGATCAGACAGCATGAGAAGACGGAAGAACAACAAACTGCTACGGACAGCGGCCAGGACGGCACGTCTCTGGAGCTCACAGAGGAACACAAGACAAGGAACAAGTATCTCCATCGCTAAGTTTTAATTTCCTCTGCACTTAGGTAAAATTTAACAGATTTTGGCAGATATTGCTAATAATTACTACTATGTGGTATGGTGGTTTAGTTTAAAAAACAGATAGCAGCAAGGCTTGGGTTTTGGTAAATAGTCAGTCCACTGGGCTGAAGTTACTGCAGAATTTCCAAAAAACAGTTATTAACCAACAGCCATGAACTTAAATGACCAATAGCCTGTAACCCCTTTCCTCCTTCTTCAATCTATTTATTTCTACATAGAGTCCAACCACAAAAGTAAACACTTCAAATCAATGGCTGTACTGGTCACTGATTCTGCTGTTCTTATCTTTTTGCCAGTAAATTTTAAAGATTTCTGTGGTTAAGGACTCAATTTTTCACTTTTTTAGTATGTCCTCCATCCCTGACACATAGTAGGTACTCAATAGTGGAGTAAAAAAACTTCAAGGTTGTCAAGGGTATTTTAGCCTAACTGAAAGCTTAAATCTCTTCTATATACTGATCAATTCATCTAAGAGGGAGCTCATTTTGTTTCTGGCACATTAAGGAATAATGAGGCACAATTTCTGATGGACAACCAATTATGGGCCCTCTTAGATTTTATTTCTGAATTCAAATTGGAATGGTAACAGAAATACATTTTCTGATTGGAATCTAATAAACCCCTAAAAAACCCCACATAAAATTAAGTTATGTAAAGGTTCAAAATATTCCTCAATTCCAGCTTCAGTGTCACTGTGCTATCATAAATGTCCCAGGTAAATAAGTGATTGCTAGATTATACGTCATGTACCACATACTATCTACTATGCTGACCATAATACCGAGAATAATTACATTAAATGTTACACACATTTCTACTGTTTCCTTAAGAAGACAAGTAAAATTTTGAAGTTTTTAAAAATACCAACACTGTACCTAGTTAATGTATGCTCTCTGACCACAAAGGTAACATTGGTTAAATAAGAAGTTAGTTATTAAGAGCACAGGCTCTGGAATAAGACTGTGTGGGTTCAAGTTCAGATGCTCTTGCCTGTTCTGACACCTTGGACAAGTTACTTAGCCTTTATGTACCTCAGTTTCCTTCTCTAGAAAATGGGATAACCACAGTACCTATCTAGGACTACTGTCAGAATGAAAGTAGTTAGTATAAGTGCTTAGAACAGTGCCTTTCACACAGTAATCACACAAATGCAAAAGCTATTATTATTATAATAATTACCAACCACAGTGGGGATTGCAAGTGACAGTACTGGCTCCAGATTTTAATAGGTTTAATAAGCAAGTGTATTTAAAATAGCACCAATTCACAGTTAAAATTCCTCATGGGTTAACAAAAATGTCTGCATAAATATGAGCAAAAGCAACAGTGACACCAATGTAGCTATTAGCTGACAACTGAAGGGTTCGGTATTACAACTAATATTCATACTGGCCTGTTCACCAATTATAAATTCTAGCTGGATTCAAAAATAAATAACTGAAAAAGTAACAGCCAGAACAAAAGAAAGTCACTGGCGTTTCCTCTGTAGTGATCAGTACCATCAACAACTATTTAGAAAACTACCTGGTATTCAGTAGAATGTTTTATGCATTCTGGACAGATCCCTAGCAAACCTTTAATGCTAGGACACGGTAACTAACTTTTGAATAATTACACACGCGCATTAGTGCACACAGCGGAAGAGGCACTGCATGAGCTGGTTCCGCTTCTGTGATTCCTCTTTTTGGACCCATCCATTCTCTTTCGTTAGCAAAGAAATTATTTCATTAAGGCTTGTGACTTAGGACATTGCTCGCCTGCATCTAATAATGAACGGAATCCCAGTGAGGAAAGCTGAGATCAGGATAAAATATACTGGAGACAACAGGGGACCAGGACAACACCAGCAGGCAGGTTGTACTTACAGAGGAAAGTTCAACGTGACTATTTTGTTTCAAAGGGGCATTCATCACTTACCGCAAAAGCACACAACTGCCAAAAAAGATCATCCCACACAGAGCAGAAAACACCAATACTAAGAAAAAATATGGCACTTACTTCAATGAGGAAGGCTGTAGCACTTACTTGATTAATTTCATTGGTTAGCTGAGATAAAATTGTGACGCCAATGATGCAGTATTCAACACTATCCTGGTTAAAAAAAAAAAGTGAAGCAGAAAGAGGTGGTGTGTGAGGCTGATTTCAGCACTGGAAATGCAAGTCATCCGTTAGAAATGACACAATCATGTGCTGCTATTAAAACTGCCTAGACAAGGCAGCATGAAATTGTGGTTTAAAGTTGCTGCTTTGCAGGACATAAAACCTAAGTGCCATGAAGGAAGACTGCTAAATCTGACATCATCAAAACTGGAATCTTTCATATTTTTAAAAGAACCATAAGCATTACATCACGCACATTATAAAAAGAAAATGTGGCAAAGCACACTTAAGACAAATTACAAATGAATGTGTGACATAATTTACTAAGAAACTATACAACAAGAAAAAGGCAAAGAGCCTGATTAAAAAAAAATGTAAAACAAAAAAAAATCAGTAAGAAGTTCACTGAATAACAAAAATTAAGTAGTAAACTAACATATGAAAAATTGTTCCATCCCATTCACAACTAAATGCTGAGACACCAGTTATTTTTACCCATTAAAATGGAAAAATTACAAAGCTGAAGCCCCAGGGTGGGAGCACAGGGAAATAGGTGCCCGTTAATTATTGGAGGAAGCAACGTTTTTTGAGGGTGATTTGGAAATATCTTTAAATACCAAAATACACATATCCTTTTGATTGAATAATTCCAATAATCTACACACTTTTATTCAAAGTATGATAAGATCGATCTATCTCAACAGTCACTGAAGTATTTATTTAACAGTTTAACAGTCAAAATATATAAACAAGGGGACATGTTTCCTCCCCCTCCCAAGAACAAGCCTGTGCCTTTCCTTCTCCCTTTCCCCTCTTCTTTCCCAGCGGGTGTGCTCCTAAACTCTAAGGGTCCCAACAAGACTTGCAACCAGGGAAGCAACGGACAGTGGCAGTTTGGCCTGGGCTAATCTCCAAGGCCCCCTTTCCTCTGACTTTCAGTGAGCAGACAGCAGCCTGGCCTTGGCTCACTCTTTCCCTCAGTGTTTCCAGAGAGCCAAGGCAGCTCTACCTAATAGTTTCCTGTTTCTTCTCCCATTCTAGGCCCTTTCTTCTTTCACTCTGTCCAGCCAATAAATGTACTCTCAAGTCCTGGCGGGTGGCTCAGCTGGTTGGAGCATTGTCCCATACACCAAAAGGTTGCAGGTTGGATCCCTAGTTGGGCCACACATGAGAGGCAACTGATCAATGTTTCTCTCATATGGATGTTTGTCTCTCAACTCAATAAATGTACTCTCAGAAACACCAACCTAAAGGCCTACCCATAAGAGATCAGTTAATTAAATTACGGTATTTTAGATCAGAGTACAATGTACACATTAGAAAGAATGAAGGGGGTTTGCTTGTGCTGTCATGTAAACATGTGAAGCCAAGACATATTATGAGGAAAACGGGCACAAAGGAGAATCGCCAAATAATTCTATTTTGTGTACTTTTTGATAGAACAGAATATAACTCAGTATCCACATGCTGCTTCTCTCATTCCTATGACATTAAATACATACATCGTACCTGTAAAAACCTTGTGACATCTGTGATTGCATTTCTGAAGACATAGTCGTCCTTCTGGCAGTCAAACCAGCCCAGCTTTGTGATTCTGGCGTACAGCTGGATGAGTGCTTGCGTCACGAAAGTAGCCAGCTTCGGCCGAGTGGCAAGGTAGTTGAGCACATAGTTCCCTGTAAAAGAAAAACAATCCACAGGATAGAAAAGCTCTTCCAGGAAAGGGCATACATCTTTAAATGTACAAAATGTCCGAGAAATGGCAAATTTACAGTATTAGCCCTAAACTCCCTTAATACTTCATGCTATTGAGAAATGGGACTTTGAATTTAAGATTAGTAGGCTTTCCAATTAAGAATTTTACAGCTGTCACAACAAAGAACCTGAAGTACGGCAGCCTTGAATCTACCCCTAGAGGGTTGAAAAACAGGGTCTGCATAGGATTCAAAATCCTTAACAGTGTTTTTCTTAGTTATTAGTGAGAGTAAGGACTGAATGAAAGAAACTTTCTGACGACAAAAGGGGTTACTCAGGCTTTATCTAGCAGCAATTATTTTGGGCACTCTTCACTTTTGTAAGCTGAAAATCTGGGGGGGGGGGCTGTATTCCAGACATTCTGTATGCTTAGCAAATTCAGAACATCACCAAACAAGCCACATAAACTGAACTATCACCAGCAACCACTAAACAAACTACTTTCTTTAGGAGAGAACAGACGACTCTCTACTTACGAATATCTATCCGCTGTTCCAATGGCAGAGGGTTGTTTGTGCGTGATACAAGCTTTGTAAGGCATGTAGCTGCCAGTAACTGGGAGTATGACGACTGTGAAAAGAGGGGAAAGTCAGTCAGGAGGTTTTTTATTTGGAGATTCATGCTCAGATTCGAGAAAAGTTAGTTCTGCTGTATTTCATCTTTTGGATGTTAGAGGGTGTATCTCTTTTAGAGGCCTATGGAGCACACAGAGGCCTCATTTAGCTGATTTCAACCATGACCAAGGGCAGGATAAAGTGAACGCCGATCACGCCAACCCAGTATCTCCATCACTCCAAGGGGGCAGGCGGTAGGTAGAGGGCATCTTTTCAGGAAGATTCTCATTTTTAGAAAACAAAATCTCTTCTTTTTTAAACAAGACATCTCCTCCTATCAATAACCTTGTTAGAGTGGTATTTAAAAAAATTTCACCTCACAAACACCCTTCAAAAAACATTCACCTCAGAACATTCCTGCAGTGTGGCAGGGAGAAAGGAAGAGAAGGATCAGAGGGGCCGCCACACTGTGGTGCAGTCACACTACAGATTATGTCTTTCTCCCAGCACAGCTAGCATCAGTCAGCCACAACTCTGGAAAATACATACGCTAGTTTTAAAGTAAACTCGTAACAATTTTTTATGAGAAAGAAAAAATATGGCCACAGCAATGGAATGCCATGATCGTATTCTCCTAGTGTGGATTTTCATGAAGTTTAGCCTTACGGAGAATCGGAATAGTCTCTCTGATCGCAATGCGAAAGAATGCGCAAGGAGTCATGCGTAAATCCCTTATATGGCTACGCTACGTAATGTCACGTAACAGCCACTCAGAAACATCAAAATAATTTAATCAAGGACAAAGGATAACTTTCTATGAGACTAAAGCCCTCAAGACAGCAGGCCATCCACAGGCATTACATTAATACCACCTGTTATAAAAATAATTTAAGCTTAAGAAAAAAATCTATCAAAGTGACAGACATGTGACTGTTACTCAGCACCCTTGGATGTGGTTTAAACTGATTAGAGGTGGGTGTGTCAAATCCCCAGTGATGCAAGAGAGGCTACTGTAACTATGCAATGTGGTGTGTCACTATATACTACGTAACACACGCACGGCCTTTACACTTAGTAATTCCAATAATCTGCCAAGTCACTAAGAAGTCAACAGAGACTGAAAAGGAAGACCCTCCCTCTTGAGTGTTTTCGGCACCGCAGTGAGCCTATTTTATTCCAGCCTGCCGCCTGCCGACAGGAGGGTCTTGACTTAACAGTGCCCAGCGGTGCGCCTTCCACACTACAGACGTAAGTGATCAATCCTAGGTCGAGCACTGAATGGGTATCGGTGAAACACCACAGGTGAAAACACAACAGAGCACCATGCAACCTCTGACCACGACCGAAACCTTCAGATTCCTGGAAGAAGGTAGCTTACCAGCTACTAAAGGATAATTTTTAGACAACTGTAATCTGTTCTACTCACTGCATAATAGTGTAACACTCCTGATGAGAATTTAAAAAGGGAGTCGCCTAGAACCCTGCCCTGTCCACAAACCAGCTGCTCTCACTCTCTCACAGTTCCCTTCAGTCGTCAGTGCGGCACTAAGCTGCTATTCTGGTTGAATTCTGACTCTCGAAGCCCTTTCATGATACCCTGGGTTGGATTCTTAGCCTTCCTAAGACTCCCATTGTGCCAAAAACATTAATGTAATCAAATTATGTCTCATTAAAAGCATCATTTTGGTCACTGTGCTATTTGCTGCTGGAAGAGGCTCTAATTCCATTTTTTAAAACTGCAACTTCCTGTAATTTTCATTGTCAAGACCATCTCCCCCCCACATGTCTAAGTCAATAAGCAGCGACTATAGTACAAAGGAGGAAAAATAGGGAAGACTAGGGATCTTGTAAGGTGACATGGACTTTGTGGATAAGAAAGGTCATTTATACACAACCCTGTCTTTTTTGCAAAGAGGTATTACCTAAGAATAAACCACAGAAAAGGAGTCCCAGAAATTAGACTCCAGACGAAAAATGACAGGACAAAATACACATTCAGTGGCATCTTACTGCTGAGGCTATATGGCTTTCTTTTTTATTTTTGCTAACCTGGCAGGTATGGCGCTTTTAAAATGTGAAGTTAAGAAGGCAGAGGCACCAGGAAGAACCAAGGAAAAGAAGCAATCCCGATGCACTCCTAAACCAGAGTACATTTTCTTAAACCTCTGCTAGCCTTTAGGATTTTTCAAATCTTACGTACACTTCCTCTTTCAAGGAGTAGCTGGCACTTGTTCAGGCAATCAGGGCTATTGGTGAATTCAACCAAGGCTTTCTCTGCCTGGAGTCGAGTGGTCGTGTCTGTGGTTTCATACAGCTGTTTGCACAGGTTCTCGAGCTGGGCCAGGCTCTGGAAAAGATCAGTCAAGAAAGAAATCAATACAGCCTACTATATAAACAAGATACTGCGCTTGAAGTTACTGCCAAAGAGAAATAATCACCAATGAAGAGACTTGCTTCTCAACTCTGAGAAGCCGGTGACCTCTCTTTAATAACATCCACTTACAACTCTTTCTTTGATGCTTTAGAAGACAAAATGATAGAATGCCCAATCAATCTTATACTTTTTCAGTTATTCCCTTAAAGATCAATCATGAATGATACTTTTCCCTTGAAAATACCCACTGTCCTAAGCTTTTCCGAAAGATTTTCAAATAAAAATTCAGAATTTACTTGTCTGCCGATCTTATAAACAGTAGAGGCACTGCTGTAAAATTAAGCACATAAACATCTACTATAGGTGTCACATACATTTTTACATAATTTTAAATATTTTCCCTTTGCCAAGTACTTATTAGCTCACAATGATTCAGGAAGATGGCCAGCTTCGCCGAGAACCCTTCAGAACGCACATACCCACCTTCCTCCCCGGGTCCCTCATGGCTAAAGTCCCGCAGACTCTCTTCTGCTGCACTTTAAACTCTTGCTTTGGTTCCAAATTTAAATGGCAGGGTCAAAATAAATTCAACCCTAACATATGCTCACTCAGAGATAAAACAAGGGAAACGCCCCCAAACAAACCCTCCTCACCAAATCCTGAACCAGTTCCAAGGAGGCAGGAAGGGGATGGGTGTGCGCTTTGGTCAAAACCCCAAAGGGACACAAATCTTTCACTTAATGTGATGTTTAAAAGCAAAGAGGAAAGAACTAGTAGGGGTTGATTTAATTATCACCTTTCACTAACTGGACAGGAGGACAAACATCTGTTAGTCTTTAAAGGTTTAGACTTTTAAGAAGGAATTTTCTATAGTAGCAAGATTTGGTTTAGTTCAAGGAATCCTACTATTAGAAATGACAATTCTGACAAGAACTTAATAAACAAACCAACCTAGGTAAATATCCTAAAATTTATTACATAGCCAGTCTGCCCAAAGCTTTCGTTACTACTTTATTTCACTACGCTGTGACTGTAAATCACAGCTCCTCCACTAGGCTGGAAAGCCGTGGGGGCAGGATACCTATTTTACTCAACATGATTAGTAAATTCCCAACATTAACCTAAAGGAAACAAGAAAGACAAATGCCGACACACTAAGACCATCAGTCTCACTTCAGAGAGCCCCCAGCCCCTGCCGAGACGAAACACAACCAGCCCCACTCCAGAACAAACAAAAGAAAACCAACCCAAACCAGTGGTCAGAACACCTTGGAGCTTGGAGTAGGCTTATGTTTAACTGGTTCCTCTCTGACTTCCACTCAATACCTTCTTCAATTCAAAAGCACAGAGAAAATCACACTTGCAAAGATCTCAAGGAATAAAGCTCTATAAACACTACCTAGATTTTTTCACATATAAACACCAGGAATTAATTACATGTATTCCATAAAATACATGTGAAAGTCAGTAATCTGCTTGCCAATATTGGCCCAAGGCTCTACTGACAAATCAGTTTAATTATAAATTCCCACATTCCTAAGCAAGGGATTAAATCTCCCTCACAAGGTTTCCGTTGCAACACTAGCAGGCAAATTTTTTCCCCTGACCTATAAAATGATTCACTTAAAATAAAGGGAACAAATTATTTTAAAAATAGGTAACACAGAAGACATTCGACATAAAGACACCTTAACTAAATGGGAAAACAGCTATAAAGTCAGGCACTCGCTTTTACGGAGCAACAGCAGCCTCGTAACGTCCACGGACACCCCACACTGAGCTTTCCAAAACCCTGGGCAGACTTCCCCGAACAGCCATGCTGCCTGAAGTATAACGATCTCCTTAAAGTCTGATCAATCAGCTTCCGGCAGCGCCCGCAGTGCGCCTCTGGTTTATGTGTATCACCACAGTCGCTCAAACAGCGATGGCTAACACCTGTCACCGGTGGCTCCTCACAGCTAAAAACAGACATAAGGGTACGGCGGGCTTTTTGCTGTCGCAGTGTTTTGCTTTAATTTAGCAGAGAAAAACATACTGCAGGGTAAATCTGGAAATGAGTTCTCGGCTCAGGGAACAAGACTGTTTAAAAAGCAAAAAAGCAGTCTGACCGTTCACACACGCAGTCGGAAGAACTAGACCTCTACTTCTTTGTTTCTAGAAGAACAGGTGGGAAACAACTTGGTGTTTTCACAAACACTAAGTAGAAACGTCGAAAACCCGCAGGGTTAGGGCTGCCCATACTCCCGCCATGGAGGGGGCGGGGCAGAGACATGTCCGTCACTTTGTTCTGGATCCCCATGTTTCTAAAGCAAATTTCATAGTTAGATTATTTTGAATCGTCTTTTTTCTGGACCCAGAATAAAAATAATTTATCCTACAATTATTTGATAAGCTATTAAGAGCAGTACTTCACACTTAGGATGGCAACAACGCCCCCAGCATGTTCCCGCTTTGCTTGGTCACACCTGTGTGACACCAGTTCTTCCGGAGGATGGCTACCACCCCGTGATGCCAGCCAGTCACACAGAGAACACCTGTTTTCTACTCCTGGGATCGCCGAACCGATAAGCCAAAGAGAAGCTCCCTCCGGTCCCACTGCAAGAGAAAAGCTGGCTGGGTGAGATACTTCACAGAGCGGTCAGGTGATCTTCAACTAACAAAGTACTGCTTTAGTGTAAAAAACAAAAAAGGGATCAAGCCCCAAGTCTAGACCACAATAATTTCACCAACAATAGTCATGAAGGTATTAAAATAATGTATCTTATTTAATTTTAGCAATGTTATTATATAGAGAGAGTCTTTTAAATCTGGATAGAGAGAATGCAGCTCAATTATTCTCTTTTCAATATAAGGTGCTACCGATTGAGACTATGAACCTCAGAATATAATAATTTATTTGAAGAGTTGCCTCTAGATTAGAAGAAAACGAAAATTTTGTTAGTATGTCATACTATTTCACAAAGCACAATACCATGGAATTTATTCTTATTAATTTGTAAAATATGTTTTAAAAAGCCTGACAGTATGTATTTTTAAATTAGTCTCACTGCTTTAAAGAAAAAATCCACTTGGGACTTTGCACCCAGAGACTAGGATACTTGCTTTGAGGAAGGATTTGATGACACTCCCAGCAATGCCGACGACAATCATAACCCGTGGATGACTAGTGAGATCTGCAGGTAGCGTATCCTGAATCTGACAGGTACCTGCACCACCTGAAGTGGCGAGAAGCCACCGCCCCATTACAAAGTGTGAAGGGAGGCTCAGCCCCAAGAAGTTCTCATGAAGAGCATGGAGTAGAAGTGCCAATATGACAGCTAAGAATTGCTGAAAAAAGAAAATCAAGCCACTTTCAACCTGTTTATAAAACTTCATTAATTTAGATCTTCCTAGTTGGAATTTTTCTATGTATTAGGAGAACATTGTGTTAAGTAAGTTAAAAGATGTATACTGAGCCTGCCAGAAAATAAACCATTTTAAAAATCTATCAGTAAGGTTAAAAAGGTGATATACTAATTATATTTTTTTCTTATCTAGTCAATAAGGCATTCTTATTGTCAATGGGTAACCAATAATCACAAATAATATTTTTCTGTAATAATTCAGTAACAATAATTGAGATTAAAAAACACAAGTGGCAAAGCAGTATGTAGATAATATCATGTATGATATATGTTGGCAAATTCACAGAAGAAAATCTGGATAAATACAAACTAAATAATTATCTCTGGAGGTAACATTATGGGAGAGTTTCAATTTCTATTTTATATATGTTCTTATAACTTTTGAATTTTTGACCATAAACATGTATTACTTGTGAGCAGGAAAAACCCAACAACTATATATAGATAGTACAGATTTAAGCCAACCCTCTTCCTAAATCGATCCTTCTAATTAGTTACACATTACTAATTAATAGCTGCTGCTGTTTCTAATCAGAATTCATAAAACAAATTCATCAAACCAGAAAGGCAAGAGGCTAAATTTTTAGAAAGTATGTCTGTTTACTGCTGCTTTTACTGTTTGTTCCCACCAACAACAAATGCTCATGGTTCAGACGGCCCGACACGAACACTGAATGAAGTTTTCCTCTTGTTTATAAAGCAACCTTGAAGGCAATCTCGTAGGCCAAAGCTATTCTGGTTTTATACATATATCAGCAGGTTTCTAGGATGTTACTGCAGTGGTGTCGGTGGGGGGAAAGTACAGGGCTTTTTTAAAAAGATGTTTACATATGCAAACTATTTATTTTTAACAATTAAAGAAAAGTTTCCAAAGCAAGCGAGAGAAGACTGGAACCTGCACTTTCCGAGAGGCCCTCCGAAAGGCCCAGGATAAAAGGCGCTTCCAGGCAACAACCACAGAGAAGTGGGAACGCAAACCACGATGAGGTGCCCGTCAGAATGACTAAAAGGAAAACGCCAAGACCAAGTGCTGGCCGGGACGTGAGGCCACCGGGGCTCTCACGCCGCCAGAGGAGCCGGAGTCGGTCCAGCCGCAGCGGAAAACCGGCAGTGTCTATGAAAGCTACACGGACACGCTGGAACCCGGCCGTTCTGCGCTCCTCGGTGCACACCCTGAGGAAACGTGTGCTAATTCACCGACTCCCGCACCAGGAAACAGTACGAGGATGCTCGTGGCAGCGCTAGATGTAATAGTTCCCAAACAGAAAGCTATCAATACTGGTATGAATAAATGCTTCGTTTCTTAACCTGTCAATTTTGGAAAAAACCCATTGCACTATAGATTTATAATGTATTTTTCTGTATGTTATACTTCAATAAGAAGCTTTGAAAAAAGATGGATGAATGCCAGTCTTCCCCAAATTCTCCAGGTATTGATGCTCATCTATTTCTTTCTGATGTGAATGATTGATAATCAAAGCTGCACTTTAGATTTAGAATGCATTAGGAAGCTTTAGAAAGCATCCATTCATGCTTTTAGAACCACAACTCCTATGACTTTCTCAGTAAACAAATAAGCTAAGACTTCCAGATGCACTTAGGGACACTCTCTTTCTGAGAGTACTAAGAGGGTGAGTAAAACTTTTTGGTTGCAGATGCTGTGTAATGTGCATGGCTGTCAAACAAGATAAAACACGTATTTTGGGCAGGTGATAATGCTCCGCCAGAGCCCTGCACCATTAGATAAGGACGACAAGTCCGCTAACATGTGAGACTGCATAACTCCACACTTCAAAACACTAACCAACTCTAACTTGTAATAAACACATATGATTTTGCACTGTGGTAGCAGGCAGCCTAAACACATGCAAACAAATTATTTTATGACATAAACAGCCAAACTAACTATGTCTGGTCCCTTAAAGGCTTATTGACTTACAAATTTAACTCGACAGAAAGAAAGCTGCAGTGTAAGCTGAATTTTCTAAAGTACCAGTCCTCAAACTGGCCCATGTTTTTGTTTTTCACCTGGTTTAAAACTTTGATTTTGAAGTTTGACGTAGTTACCAATATTTTATAATAATATACTTGGTTTCTAGCTTCCCCCTAAAAACCAGAAGACCTGACAGTGTCACCGTCAGATGACACTAGGAAGGCCGTGCTCTGGGTGGGCCGTCTCCAGCTCACCACAGCTCCCCGAGCGCCTGCTCTGCACACACCTGAGCTTCCTCCCTTCGCTGTGACACCCTGGGTGAGCCACTCGTGTGAAACGACAGGTGACTCACCCAGGGTGTGCACGTTAACGAGCAGGCATATGGTAGTCCAACAGATTCTGGCTTACCTTCGTGTACTAACTTTTTGCCAAACGTCATCTTTTGAGTACAAGGAGCTACACAGAATTTAGGCAGAGGAAAGTACTAGATGGAGAGCCACACGGGATACTAGTCTCAGCAATTAACTGTTGACTCTGGGCAAGTCAGTTTTCTTGAGCTTCAGTTTTCTCACGCGTAAAATAAGTGGGTTTTATTACATTGTTTTAAAAGACACTTCCAGTTCTAAACTGCTATGCTTGCAATATAATGTTCTTCCTATTTTAACTGTATAAGTAAGTCAGATTTAAAAGCAAGCATTAAAATGAAAATGATCATGAAAACAAGAGGACTATTTCTTAAAAAAGATTTTTATTTATTTGTTTTTACAGAAGGGGAGAGAGGGAGAAAGAGGGAGAGAAACATCAACGTGTGGTTGCCTCCCTAAGTGGTCCCTAATGGGGACCTGGCCAGTAAGCCAGGCAAGTACCCAGACCGGGAGTCAAAACGGCGACCCTTTGGTTCACAGGCTGGAGCGTAATCCACTGAGCCACTCCAGCCAGCACTGGGGCGAATTTTTTAAAGGAGAGAATTACACTTAGTAAACAGATCAGGTAATACTCCTGCTCACCCCTCTCACTGTAGTTAGGAGCTTGCAACTTCAGTGACCTAGCAGCAGGAACAAGGAGCCTTTTGGAAAGGAGGGTCAGGACAGTGTAACAGGTTAAGACCTCAGATGTCCCACAAATCCCTCTTCTTATATTTACTAGCTGTGGGGATATGATTAATTTACTCAAATCTTTCAAACCAGTTCCTTTATTTTTAATTGTTCTATTACAGTAGTCCCAATTTTCTCCCACTGCTCTCCTCTGTTCCCCCCAATTACTTCCCACCCTGTGGTCCGTGTCCATGGGTCATTTATACTTGTTCCTTAGTTGCTTTTAAATAGAAATAACATCTACTTCACAAGGTTGTAAAAGACTACGAGGTAATGCATGTAAGTTGTTAATTGCTGAGTTTATTACTGGCTATATGGATTACAATGGCTACTAAAAACTCTGGGGAACAGCAGCTTTTATAAGCACATGCATAAATGTGTAGAAAATCTGAATTGTTTCTTTCAGGAGGGTTATAAATGCCTTTCCCTGTAGGGTTAGAAGGTTGGGAATACAACATACAATTGATCCTCACTCTTAGCGGGTTCCATATTTATAAATTTACCTACTTGCTAAAATTCATTTGTAACCCACAGATGAATACTCACAGCAATTCTGCGGTCATTCGTGGACATGCACAGAACGGTGAAACCCTGTGGGGCCTGCCTGACACGCGTCCCCACTGTTGTACACGGCACCCCTCTGCCTCCTGTTTCAGCTCGCACGCCGCAAACCAGCGTGTCTCTTCCGTGTTTTATTCCGTGCCACGGTTGTTAACAGTTTTATGCTTTTTGTTGCCAATTTCACTGTTTAAAATGGCCCCCAAGCACAATGCTGAAATGCTGCCTAGTGTTCCTAGGCACAAGCAGGCTGTGTGAAAGCACATGCTAGGTTAAGCTTCATGCAGCAGTATTAAATCAGGTATCTTTACACAGAAACACAGATAAGGTTAAAGTTCGGCTGATGAGCAGAGGTTGGCAGAACCTGAGCCTACACACCCTTTGCAGCAATGGTTCAGCGCACACTGGCTAACTGAATGTCCCTGGCCACTTTATAGCATGTAACTACCACAGATGATGAGGATCAAGTGCATTTCTGGCATCACTGGTGGTATTCAGTAAATATTTCCCCCCAGAAGAGAATTATGTTACCACTGTTACAGACATTTGTTCAGAGATTATTTACTAACTTATATAACTTCCATATTAATGTCCATAATACTCAAATTCTTGCACGACTGACTGAAATGTTTGCTTAAATTGCCATTTATGTTAATTATGCATTGTCATTTTAGTTAATAAGCACTAATACATACACTACATGTAAAAGATGAAAGTGCACCTCAGTGTCTGGCACACAGCAGGGGCTGAACAGAGATGCTTTACAAAAATGGATGAGCCTACCAACTTCTAACAAGCTTCTAAAGGGAGCTGGGTTAAAATGGCAGACTGACCACACACCTAACTTTGTTCCCTCCCAAGCCCAAACTAAAATGACACTAAAGGAATTTTTTTTTAAGTCATAAACCCACAAGGATTATGACAGGAGACTGGTCAATAGCAACAAAATTTTAGAATCTAGGAAAATCAGTAGTAATGGACTTAACTGACTTAAGAAAGCCAAATCCCTTGCCAGGGGTGAGGGACAACCAAGCTGATTTTACACTTTGTGCTCAGATGTTAAGTACAGATGAGGGGTGGGGGTGGGGAAGAACAGGGGAAAGTATTTCTGAGAAGCCACATTCCCAGATATCTTCCCTTACTCGATGCCTCTGAACAAATGCCCCATGTTCTCTGGACCGGGACTCACCAAGGCAGTCAAAAGCACACTTGAAAACTCAGGCAGCACGTAAGCTAACAGGCCGATTAAACAGCCACACGCACATCAAATGCCACCAAGTCTCCCCTTACACTGGTTCCTGCCACCCAGAAACGCCAGTGAACAGACCATACTCTCTAGGCACGAGTGGGAAGATCTCCCGCTGAGCATCTCACGGGTCCTAAAGGAAGCACCTGCAGACGCACCACAGGGGGTCACCCAGTAACGGAGGTCGGACTGCCCCACTGCGGTGCCACAGGCACACAAGCCTCCCCTCTCATACTTAGGAGGTTCCCATCAGCTCTGCAGTCTCTTCCACCTGATTTGAAGCAAATAATCAAGGCTTATCAATTTTTTTAAAGCCTTTAATGTAGAAGACAGTATTAAGAATAAAACAACAGACACACGATGGAGCCGCTTATGCCAAGCCGCACATCACCAAACGGAGACTTAATTGCAGTTTCAGCTCTCCCAGAAGTGGAACCTTAAACCAGTCAGTCAGGAGAGCGACTGCACCACCACACCTGCCTTCCGCCTGGTGCGGCTCCCTAGTTCCTGCTCTCGCCCACCTGTCAGTCTCTCGCTTTACACAGCCCCACAGAGCTCCCTTCTACCCGCTAGAACAAGTGCTGCCCAGCTGAAAGTGGTGTTTGCTCAAATAAACTCTTAAAATTTTTGATATGCCTCAGTTTATCTTTTAACAATTTGAATCTGAACACACACACACACACACACACACACACACACACAAAACAACCTACTGGAAACAAAGAGAAACTGCAGGGAGAAGGAAACTTGAAAAATAAAATAAAAAAATTAAAAAAGGGGGAGTTATAAAAAATATTAACTTCACCAAAAGAAAATATATTGCAACTATGGAATAACTAGAGGCTCTAAACAAACATTTAAAGAACATAAAGAGATCTTAGAAATTAAAAACACAATAGCAGAGACAAAATATTCTATTAGAGGGTTAGAAAATAAAGTCCAATTCTCTCAAAAAGTAGAGGAAAAAGGACGGAGATAAAAAATAAGAAAGTACAGATAAAATCAGAGGGCTGATCCTGGAGGCCCAACATCCAATCAACAGGAGTTCCAGACAGTACAGAGTGAAGGAGAGAAAACACTAATTCGAGAAAACTTCTAGAACTGAAGAATATCGGGTGCCAAAATGAAAGGGTCTACTGAATGCCAAGCATGTAACAGATAAAAGTCAAATCACACCAGAGGCTCTTACTGTGAAATCTCAGAAACCTGAGGGATAAAAAGAAGATTCTATAAGCTGCCCTGGGGGTTGGGACAAAAAAAAACAAATAAAACCCAAGCCAGGTTAACTCATACACGATGAGGGATCAGCTGGCTCAGGACATCACAAAAGCAGACACCGAAAATAAGCCAACGGAACGATGCCTGCAGGACTCTGAAGGAGAACGATCAACGAGAATGCTATGCACAGGCCCACAAGTAATGAAGCCAGGGCAGCACAAGCTGCCCCAGCACGGAAGCCACAAGAACCCGCCAACCAGCGCTTCTATTAAAGCACGCGCTTCCCACCAAAAATGAGAACAACCCATAAAAAGGGGAGCAGGGAACGCAGGAGACGGTAACTACGACACAGGACAGGGACATCAAGGGTTCCCTGGAAGGATGGTGAAGGGAGATCCTAGCATGACAACTGTGTGCTACCTATCCAGAGCAACCAGGCCTGATCCAACCAAAGTGGCCCCAGGGCCAAGTCCTGTTCTGAAAGGCATCACCAAGACACCTGCTGCCACTCAGGGCAGAATACTGGATGCAGGTTCTCATGTTAATAAGTTTTCACCCTAATCTGTGTTGAAGTTTTTGGAAAAGCCATAAACTTCATGGACTCTGTCAACTGACAAAGTAACCACTCTCCATTAAACTTCGGCAAGTTTTCCTATAGAGCCACATAACCATTTTAAACGAACATGCCAAGGACAGAGGGAGCTGTGCGGCATGCAAGGGTGGCACGGAAATTAATGCTGCATTTACAAGCTGTAACAGGCTTCAGGCATAAACATTTTTGTAGCCTATGATTTATAAATGGAGTTCCAATCAGGAAAAAACAAGAAAGAACAATACACTTGTTTTTTTCACCTTCACTTCCTGGATGAAAAAGGCTGTCCCTCCAACGCCTTTTATGAAACCCGAGTCCGCGGCACTGAGAGTATTAGAAGACAAAAAAAAAACACACGGCCGAGTGAGAGACCAGATCACCCTAGGAAAGGCAGCAGCAACACCGAGACATATGAGAACACACAGATTCACAGTCTGAAACAATCACATATGCAGATAAGCTTTACTGCTATATTACCACTTCCCTAAAACCTTGTTTTTTAAAAGAAAATCTATTTAGGGAAAACAATCCTGTAATCATTCAGTACTCCTGTTAAAAGTGCTAAACCACATCTCTAACAATTTAAATTGGAATATACTGCTTATGGCTATTATCAGGCTTTTTTTCCCTTACAGATTTAATAATGATTTTTACCACCTAGCAGACATGGTCAAACAACTGACTTCTAAAGGTCAGAAAGTGAGAGCCTACCGGTTAAGTATCAAAAGAGCCGAAATGTGAGAGTTGTATAGACTTTTACCTTATTTAGTCCTGGTTTCCAAGAACTATTTGTTTTTTAGTTCTTTACTATTTAAGTTATAACACAGAGAGAGACTGTTGGGCCAGGGTGCATTTATTATCTTAATTTTACGTTAGTATCAGTTTGGTACCGGACTCAAACTTGGGAACATTGGAGCTACTTTGTGCAGAATCGTACTAAACTATTAGAAGTGCCGCCTGGACACTTATTTGTAAATACGAAAGCAAAGGCAGTGATCAAACACACAATCACCAATTGTCTCAGGCCACCAATCATTATACAAGCTTCATACTATGTTTTACCATAACTAAATAAAAAAGATCTCAGACTCAAGCACATATATTTAGTTTTATTAATAGGCTAGTCAAATAAACACACTGGCATGGTAAGTAACCAAAGGACTTCAGGAATCTTACGGTTCCCCCTTCTTTACGTGTTACCAGTTCTTACAATTTCCGCTGCAGTTACAAATGGACATCAGTGTGCTCAGGAGAATGAAAAGACCGGCCGCAATCGGGAGAAAATCTCATGAAACATCTATCTGAGGGCGGACTGGCATTCAGAACACATAGAGACTCTTAAAACTCAACAACTCAATTACAAATTTGCCAAAATTTTGAACAGCCACTTCACCAAAGATGTACAGATGGCAGATAAGCATAAGAAAAGAAGCTTAACAATGTATGTGATCCGGGAAACGGAAAACTAAAACAACAGGAAGATACTATCACACACCTATTGGAATGGCTCAAATCGACAACACTGAAAACACCAAACACTGACGGGGATGTGGGGCAACAGGACCTCTCCCTCACTGCTGGTGGGAATGCAAAATGGAACAGCTACCTTGGAAGACAGTTTGACAGTTTCTTACAAAAATAAACACACTGTTACCATATGATCCAGCAACTGCTTTCCACAGTTATTTACCCCAATGTATTGAAAACATATCTACACAAAAACCTGCACGTGAGCGTTTACAGGAGGTTTATTCAGAACTGCCAATGCTTGGATGCAACCAAGGTATCTTTCGGTAGGTGAATGAGTAAATAAATTGTGGTCCATCCAGACAATGGAATCTTATTTAGTAGGGGGGAAAAAAGAGCTACCAAGCCACAAATACACATAGAAGAACCTTAAATGCATATTACTAGTAAAAAAAAGTCAACCTGAAGAAGCTACACATGGCATGATTCTACCTCCATAACATTTAGGAAAAGGCAAAACTACAGAAACTATAAAAAGAGCAGTAGCCGCCGAGAGAGACAGAGAGAGAGAGAGGGAGAGAGAGAGAGAGAGAGAGAGAGAGAGAGAGAGAGAGAGGGAG